>CAJNJA010047030.1:0-45830 GCA_905231915.1 Symbiodinium necroappetens | reverse complement strand
CCTGACAGCCATTGTCCGGCTTGATAATGAAGGTCTGCTTCTTCGCGGCTGCAAACCTCGCGTGTGCGACAGAGCAGAAGACGGGGCGGACACAGCCTTTTAGGGTGGATCACCGCGTCCGAAGGCCCGGATGGGGGGGTGGCCATCGGGGACCTTTATTCGTAATTTGTTGTTTGAGGGCGGGTGGGTCACCATCATTGTGTTCGTGAGATGTAGGGCTGCTGAGGAGCCTTGCCGGGAGAGGGGGGGGGGGGGGGNNGGGAGAACGCTTACTTTTACTCGTGCTTTGTGAAGGGGCAGCAGCACTACTATCATTACTATGATTTTGATTATGATTATCTTTATTTCAATTACTACTGCCATTTGTATTTCTGTTATTCTTATTGATTACTGTTAGCATGCTGATTCTTATTATTTGAGAGGAGGCCAAATACTACTGCTAACAATGATGATAATGACTTGGTTTCCCGTTTCCAGTATTGCTAGTTGCTAGACGGGACCTGCCTGCCCATTCGGCCATTCCATTAGTGTGTAGCCATTTGTGGGCCGTGGCTGCGGCGGCATTATCATAATAATAACAAAAATAATACTAGCAATAATGAACTGGTCTCCTATCTCACTATGATGATTTCTGAGGCTGGGTGGCCTGGCTGGCGCGTGGTGGAGAGGCGAGGGGGGCGGGGGGTGGGGGTGGGGCATTATTGCTGTTGGAGAGGGTGCAAACATGATTGTACCCCGGGGGGGGGGGCCGGGGCTGCATTACACTTTGTCAAGTATTAGTATTAATACTGGAATTAGTATGAGTTTCGTATTAGTTCTAGTCTTGGTATTAGTATATTAGTATACAACCTGATAGTATGTCTTCTTCTGCTTCTTCTTCTTCTTGTCATTCTTCTCCTCCTTTTTCGTATCTTATTTGAGAAAAGGGACTACATAGTAACAAAACTGAACTAGTTTGCCCTTCAATTTCGTACATTTTTTTGGGGCTGGCCGCAGGCGGTGGGGCATTAGTATTTGAAGGGTGCCGAACCATAGTAACAACAATGATAATACCACTATATAATGCTGGAAGGGTTCTCATTCGAACATTTTTAATGTTTGGGAAGGGGAACCGGATGGGGGGAGCCATGGCTGTGGGGAAGTTAACAACGAAATGGCTTGCTGCTCCATGTTTATTACTATCATTACTACTACTATTGTTTGGCGGGGGGAGCCTGGCTGCGTGGCGGCAGCAGGGGAGGCCACATTGTTATATTGGACAGGAGGCCAATAAATAAGGATGATAAATGGGAAGCGAAGGGGGGCTAGGTGGAGGGGCTGCTTCTGGTACTGCTACTTCTACTGCTGCTGCTGCTGCTACTACTACTACTACTACCACCACTACAACTACTTCTACCACTACAACTACAACTATTACTACTACCACTACTACTACCACTACTACTACCACCTCTACCACTACCGCTACCAATAACAATAAAAATAACGACAATAAAGATATTGCTAACCATGTTAATGGTACTAGTAATGAAACGGTGTGCCATTCACTTATTACTACCGTCTCTTTTCATTGTAAACTACTCTCAAACAGGAAATGTGAAGTGATCCCCCGCTCCATTGCTAATATTTCTGACTCATATTGTCTAAGCAGGAAAGAAGACTACGTCGTACGTTAGTTCTCACTGGCAATACAAGGTTGATCAACTCAGTCGTTGATGCATTTGCAGAATGCTTCCGAGATCTCCTAGAGTCGAACACCATGCGGTGTTGGTCTGACTAGATGCTTACCTACAACTCCCGCGGCAGGCCGCTGTTGCTTGAAGTCTGACATATCGGTCGGCAAGATCCACGTGTCTGGGAAGAATCGGTATTCCTGCCACAGGTCGCACATGATGGCCATGGGTCAACTGCGATTCGCACTTGCCTTCGGAAACTGCTTTCGCATCCGCAGCAAGTTGCGACCTTGCGATGCGAGGGATAATACTGAAGACATTCACACTGATGATCACTTTCAGGATCATCTTGCCGATACCGATCGCGTGGAATACCGATCGTGTGGAATGATACTGACGATGAAAAAGATGAAGAAGATGATGATCATGAGTCATGAGCCGTGATAGCGCTGACGATAATAATGGTGCCTGACAAGACTGGTGAGGCTCATCCCTGTCGAGGCACAGCATGCACCGTGCACTGCAGGCACAGCATCATTGGACACCCACTCTCCTTTCATACTGTGCTACTGAGGGTGCTGGAGACCGTAACGGTGCTGAGTGTGATACACCAAAGGTGATAATGTTAGCTGCACTGATTGGCATGAGAAGGATGATGGCAGCCGTGGGCATCAAGAGCATTCTGACGGAAGCATTCTGACGGAATAGCCCGCAGGAGGACAATCGCGACGACTCGTGAAACAGGCAAGACATGAAAAGACATTTGCGGTTAACCTGATCACAACTACCGCTCATGACATCAGCGGCAGGATCATGATTGTTGGTGCTTCTGTTACACATTCGACCTATGATTCCGGCTTGTGGGTTTTGTGCATGCTCAATGCGCGCTTAGTGGCATCACGGTCGGTCTCGTCCAAAAAGCTCTGATTGCCACTGGCAACGCACGGGACAACGGGGCACTGCTTCTTCCAGCGATGATTCCATTGAAGCGAGGTAAACACTGCCAACCCTCCGAACCTGAAACCCTTGAAACCCCATAAACCCCACACCCTTACACCACCACACTCTAAAGGCCTCGAGTCGTCAGTGCTCCAAAGCCCGAATCTCACAAATACAAAATAGACGCAGATACAGGCGCAGGGTTGATCTCACATCCGTCGGCGAGAATACACATCACCCCAGTGTGGACGCTGTTTTGAGGAAGTACACATCAGCGGCGAGAATACACATCATCAGGTGCTGATCCCCATGTAGACGCTGTTTTTGGTCTCCAAGTCGCGCAGGCCAAATTTTCAGAATATGCCGCGGACGCTGAGGTTTCAAGTACTTTTCACTGCATTCTAGATCATATTTTGGCACAACACAAGCGCACGCACAAGACACACATCAGTGGCATCACAGCGCTCCCAAACCAGCAATTGCCCATATAGGTGTGGCTCTGTCTCTATGTCCTGTGTATGTGTGTCTGTGCATGTGCGTGTACCTAACGCCAAATTGCCAAACAGTGTGACCGAGACTGGTTTGGATGAGCTGGACCTATTTTCCACAGGGCCATGTGATTAGCTCCGAAATGGACAAGCACCCGTTCGAGACACACATCCATGTAATCAAATACATCATCACCAGACACTGGTTCCACAAGTACCCATTCGAAACACAAGTGGCATCACGGCACATCGAAACCACCCATTCCCCATCTAGACGCTCGATTCCACAAGCGCCCACTCGAGACGCACATCAGTGGCATGACAGCACGTCCTAAACCAGCCATTCCCCATCTAGACACTCGATTCCACGTGGAAGCATCGGATCGTTCACAAATAGAAGTGATTGTTTGAAAGCGGTTTCCCGAGTGTGGACGCTCATCGATGCGTATTTCAACCCAGCGATGCGAGATAAAGCGACCCCCCTGTAGAACAGCAAAAACCGAGAGACACAACAAGCTGAAACCCTGCGAACCGCAAACACTAGATACATACCGTGGCTAGCCCTAGACCCTCTCGAATCGCTCGTGCTTGAAACGAAAGTTCTGGAATTCCCTGTTGTGCTGCAATTGCCAGCACTTGGCTCTGGCCTGTTCTCGAAAGGCGCGAACTGGGATCGCTCGGGGGTGAAGAGCTCGTGATTGAAACGCCAAGGTGTTGTGCTGGAGTTGGCAGCGCTCGCACCGGGATTGCGCTCCAATCACGCATGTTTGCATCGCGACAGGGGGAGGCTGGAAAAGGTTCAAGGATTCAAGACACGACTGTCCAAGACTGCACGGCAGGCCAAATCGCGACGGCCGAGATCCACTCCCAGATTGTTTTTGCGGGTGATGGAGCTCATCCCCACCTGCCGGGAGCACAGACTTCTCCAATTGACAGTAGTGCTTGTGGACTCTGGCTTGGCAAACTGAAGCTGTTGCAGCCGGGCTCCACACGAAGTGATTCATCTTCTGGTATGTCTTGAGCTTCATGAACCTGTCTGCTGGGACGGCCTGCACTTGCAAGGATTGCCTGCATGGCTTGTGTTTACAGTCCTGGTTGGCATTGAATGCACACTCCAACCCATGACCGATTGAGTCTGTTGTGCATGCCCACACTCAGGTATGAGTATGAAACTGTCACAATGGCAATGCACTAGATGTGCTTCCGAGAAGCCCAGGCGGCCACAACAGCTCAGCACTTTTGTTCCATGGCTTCGAACGCTTCACCAGTAGACGTAGGGGGACCTTCGGCCCATACGGCATCGCATGTACACACTGCAGAGCGCCTGCAGTCTCACTTGTCTGATGCATGGATGTGCACATGATTTCCACACATCCCGAAAAAGGAACATGCATCAGACATCTTTAGCTCTCGCAATTCCTTTAAATTTTGGCTTGCGATCGCTCCACTGATTCACCACTTCATTCTCCGTTAGCACAAAACATCCCTCCTGTAAAACCCGATACAAGAGACTCAACGGGGCCCCTAGCTTAGTCAGTCCATCAACGATCATCTGCTTGGTGGCAACCCATCGCACTGAGATGTTGTGACTCATCACGTCATTCTTCACGAGTAACATCTCAATGGCCATCCTCTTGTCTTTCAAGCTGATTGTGCTACTCCGGATGTGGTCATAGACAGGCTTACAGTCCACGACAGAAGTGATTGGAATCCTCTGTGCCCACTGCTTGTCTTGCTGGAGACAGTAAGACTCATTGAGAGCCTCGTTCCATATTGACCTTACCCATTGAGCTTCTGCCAAAGCCCGGGATAAAGCCAATAATTCTGCTCCCAGCGTTGAGTGAGCTTGGCGATCTTGTTTATAACTTCTCCACCGCAACAAGGAAAAACCACCCCACTGTCCATCTGCCAGGGGCTTGTCACAAGCTGCGATCATGTATCCAGCTTGGCTGCACCGATTGTCGGCATTTGCCCATGAAGCATCTGACAGCACTACAAACTGCACTGCCTCCGCTGGAATTGGCAGGATGCGAACCTGCGTCGTTGCATGCTCACGAGCTTGACTGATGAGCTTGTTGGCCTCAATCAAGTCCGCCACCTTTGCCTTTGTCACTCTTTGTTGCAGGAGGGAATTCCATGCTGCTAGATCCGGCCTGCTTCCTACGGAGAGCCAGTTCACAGCTCCAAGGACTGCGCGCAACTGTTGTCTCTCAGCTTCACTCACATCCTCTTCTTTCTGTCTCCGTCTCTCCATGCTTATGCTAATGCCCTTCAGTTCCGCGGCATACTGCATCTGGCACACCGTGATTTCACCAGACGGCTCTTGTTTCAAGGTTTTCCCCAGAAACTCACCGCCCCCAGTTTTCCAGTGTTTGAACGGATACATGCTACGCAATTTGGCCACCACGTGTGCCTCAAAATCTTGATTCCCGCCCAAACACATGTCGTCAACATGAAGTGCTATGGCTCCAGACAGTTTCCCATGACTGTGGTACCAAAACACGCACGGATCGAAACTTGACACCTTTAGTCCAAGACTCTTCAACGAATTACTGAACGACTTCCACCATTCTTTCGGAGCGTCTGCCAGTCCGTACACCGTCTTCAAGGCTTCGATGACGCACTCGTCACCATCATACCCTGGCACTCCACCTGGTGGCATCTCGATGAATAGCCTGCCTCTCTGCTCACTCAGCTTTTCACCACGCAGAAAGGCGCCCTCAACATCCGCAATCTGTAAACGCCACTTGTGACTTGCCAAGACTTGTGCAACCACAGCAAAACCTTCTGCTGACAACGTTGGCGCATCTGTATCCAGACTCAGCAAGCTAGGGTCCAGATATCCTCTTATGCACCATCTAGCCTTCAAGTCCATGGTTTCAGCAGACTTCCCAGGCTCCGACTCAGTCACAACGAATCGTGATTTCATGAATTTCGCCCCCTTTCCACCTGCCGTCCCATACTGTTCACGAATCTTTCTTGCGGCCTCACCTCGGTGAACCCGAATTGCTCCACTCTCGAGAAGTTTGGCCCACTCCTTAGCTTTCGCCCTGTCCAGACCAGCTTGCCTCTCCTTTGGCACCATGCTCATGGCAATCTCCTTCCTTCCTTTGGTCCTTTCAACCATCAAGCAATCGTCGCGACCAACTCTCACTTCAAGCTCTTCGTCACTGTCCACAGGCACTGGAACTTCATCGGCCCTGGGTTCAGCTGCCGACGACTGACCAGGACCCACGGTCCTAAGCCCATCAAGCCTCATCGGATCTTCACGCAACACTTGTGTCAACTGAGTCGGCTCCAGCTGGGACCTCAATCGTTTGCTCGGCGATTCATCACCGGCATCATGCATTGGTCTGTCCCCTCGAGCAGGATTGACTCGGTCACCTTCTGGCAACGCATTTGCGACACCCTCGACTCCGACGCCACTTGAGTCCTCCATGGGCTGCTCAGCCTCAACGGTTGGTTCCTCTGCGCCATCAAGATCCACCACATCACGCTGCTCCGATGCTGGTGCTGTCGCCGGTGCTGCACTTGCCTCTGGCTCTTCTTGTCCATCCTCGGGCTTATCTAAGTCCGAGATATCATGAAACGTTCCCGCACCTCTTGCGCTGACCTCTGTTCTTACATAAACAGTATCTGCAGGAAGAAGACGTATGATTGACTCCTGATCAGGAGTGAGTCTCCTGAGCTGCTCAGGACAGCACCGGTACACCTTGGTGCCTTGAGCAATCCAAACCTTCGAGTGGCCTTGAGAGCCCAACACAACAGCAGGACCATGCCAATGATGTTTGTTCTCATATCTATGTTTTCTCCAAAAGTACACAAGCATGCCAGCATTGAAAGGTCCACGCTCAGGTCGTGTTCGATGCGCAAGCGCCGCACGAAGTCTTACATCGCTGTCGGCTTCAAGAAATGCCTTCCTTGCCGAATTTCGAAACGCCATCCTGCGCTCAAACACAGACTCACCTTGCACCAATCCTGAATTGATAACTGGATCATAGTCTGTCGTTACCAGCCCCGGCACACGCAACTCTCGGCCAAACACATGCTGACATGGAGAGTAACCATCTTTTCGCGACATGGTGTTCACCGCAACATTCACATTGTCAACAAGCTCCTGCACCTCTTGCTTAGAGCGCGGTGGGGTGTCAAGTTGGGCTTTTCTGAAAGCCTGCTTCCATACTCCACCTTTACGCTCAGTAAGGCCATTTTGCCACGGCGCATACGCAGCTGCCTTGTCACCATATGTACCATCCAACATCAAGCCATGCTCAAACTCAGCTTCAAACTCCGGCCCTCCATCAGTGAAGACGCTGATTGGTGGGCCCGCCCATCGCTTCCAGGCCTTCCTATACGCATTACGCACATGCTTGGCCTGCTTTCCTTTCCACAGCGGCACGCACAACTGATACGTGGTTCCCTCATCACAAATGTTCAAAAAGGGCATCTTGTACCCTCTGACCTCCAACTCAAAAGTGTCCAAACACAACTGTTGATTGAACTCCGTAGCCCTCCTGACCTTGGTCACGCGATGACTCCTTGGCTGAAGCACGGCGTTGCATGACTCACACGTCAGCCCTCTCGCAAGTTTGAGCACTCTCTCACTCGCATGCGCAGCTTTAAGCAACATACCCATTCTAGCTGGGGACGGATGACCAAGATTCTCATGACACTTCCTCAACAACACCATGATCTGACTGTCGCTCAACCCTTCACCAGACCGCAAATCTTCCACAGCAAACACACATGTGGACGTGAGCACCTGTTCCTTGTTGCGCTTCCAGTCCAGCACACTCGCAACACACAGGTTCTCGGCAACACTTGACTGTTTCTCTCGATCCCTCTCTCCTATCTTTCTTCTCTCCGCTCTCTCTCTCACCTCTCTGCAGTTCGTGATCCACCTGGTCTGAGTACCTTCGACAGTAACAACGGACACACCTTCTCTCTTCAACACATTGGCATGCTTCCTGTTCTCATGTCCTACTTCGATCATGAACAATCGCCCTGCACTGTCCTGGCACACAGCAAGCATGTTCACAAACTGCGCATAACTGTTGCAATATTCCGGCTCATGCTGCTTGCTACCTTCCATCATGTGTCTCAGATCAGGCGGCATGCTCACAAACAACATGCGCGGCTTCATGTCTCGTAAAACTTGGCTCACATGTCTTTTCATCTGGTCGCCGAAGAATCTTTGGTGGCGTTCAAACCTCTGCGAAAACTTGAGAACATGAGTGGCACTGAGTCCCACAGCTACTGCATTGCTGCCTGCCTTGCTCCTAAACAACTCCAGAAGATCACACCTGCTCTCCGAAACACCCGAAACCGGACTGAACCTCCCATCGGAACCCTTGCCTATCACATCCAGGCCAGCTCTGCAAAGCTGCTTCTCAGCCTTGTTCATTGTCTTTGTGGAAAGCTCCGACCCTGATCGGTTCATAACTTCAGATGTTCTGGCTCTCACAGATCCTCCTCGCTGTCCAGGCTTTGCAGCTGCATCTGTAGCAACTCCAACTGGTGCATAATCTTCTCCTTCATCTTGTTCTTGGTGGCTTTGGCTTCGGCTTTCTTGACCTCCTCCGGCGGAAGGTCGATCTTCTCCCAGCGATCGCAACCAGCGCTCGAACTGGCTGCTTGCTTCTTGGGACTTTTGGTCTTGCCCTTCAGCTCGTTGGGGTCGATGTACGGGTGGTTGAGGTCCTCGATCTTTGGCACCTGGGTCTCCAACTTCACCCTGTTCTCCTTGATCTTGTCCCGGCAAGCTATGTACAGCCGGAACTTCATCATCTGGCTGGTGCTTGACTGCCCCTTGTTGTTCGGCTTCGACGTCGTCACGAATTTCCTGACCCACTGAATGTAGGACTTGTCGCTCACGTAGATCTCGGCATAGGTGCGCACCAGCCCCGCCTTCTGGTACTTGCCGATCGTCATGATTTCGGCACCGCTGATTGGCACGCCTGGCTCGTCTTCGTCTCGATCTTCGCGACTGTCCAGTGTCTTCACCGGAAGTGTGGTGCCCTCCTCGCTGGTGATCTCCGGACGTAGAGCTTCGGCCAGCTCCCGCATCAACGGCGAGATTGAGATGTCCGTCCTCCATGGTACACCCTCCTCGGTGCTGGTCACCATCATCTCCGTGTCGGGCTCCATCTCGAACGCCATTGCCGTCCGCGAGGATTGCCGGGGTCGCTACAGAAGCGTCAGAGTTCCTGGTATCCGCGATGGCTGCATGTGTGGACACATGGACCTCTGCCTCCTTCTCCGGACCTGCCTTCACTGTGGCTCGCACCCTTGTCTTTAAACCCAAAATGGGTATCCCGTAATGCCCCCGTTCAGTCTCTTTAAGCTTAACCGTAACCCCAAGCTTACCAACATACATCACATCCTTACCCATATCCAGACGAGCCCCCATCTCTCTAAGACATTCTTTGGATAACAGAAGTGGTGTATCAGCCCCCGTATCAGGAAGCACTGCGGCCTTCAGCACAACGAGCTTCCCTCCTATACAAGCAGGAATCACTACCGCTCTTGATGTCTGCAGCTTCCCTGCATTCCCAAACTTGAACTCATGCTTCTCAGACATATACCTGACACGTAAACCCCGCTTCGCAAGCTCACGAGCCATACTCTCCAGAACCCTCTCACCAATGAGAGTCCTACGGCACGCAGTGTCAGGTACAGCATGAGAGGCTAAGTCAGCATACTCTTCACTGCTACTCTGCGTCACGAACACATCACCGCAGCACGCTATGTATGCCTCCTCTTCGTTCGCAGCGTTCTCCGCGCTGTCACAAAAACTCGGAAAAGTGAGCCCTTGCGATTCAAGGCCCCCCAAAGCGTCTACGATATCTGCTACCTCGGCTTCGTTCTGGTCCGCGACAACGATGTCCACTGCACCATCTCGGCCCTCGACTAAAAACACGTCAAGATCCTCTATCTGACTCTGCGGAATAAACCATCCATGCCCTTGATTCCCATTCTCGTCAGTGTCAGCGATCATCGCATCCTTCGATGACCCAGACCTGGCACTCGTAGATCCGGTTCCTTTGTCGCGTCGTTGCGGGCACTCTTTCTTCCAATGCCCCGTCTGTCGGCAGATATGGCACTTCGTCTTCTGCTTGAGCTGGTCGATTCGCCCTCTCACTGTCCCAGAAAGACTCCAGGTCGAAGTGGAGGACGGCGCACGGTATCCTCGTCCTGTCTTCTTTTGCTGAACTCGTCGTCTGATGTCTCGGTAGGTCTCCAGAACATCCAAAGCGTCTTCCTCGTCGTACTGCTCCTGGCTCTGGATCTGGTCCGCCACCACTTGAAAGACTTCGAGTTCCTCGGCGTGACTGTCCGGCTCCTCTGTCTCATCCTGAACGTCACCTTCAGTCTCTGCAGAGTACACATCTTTCAGCTTGTTTGCCAGCGTGGTACACTTCCCCTGAGGAAAGATCGCCTTGACAGCTTTATTGATGGCCTCATACTTGAGACTCCCTCCAGTAGACGTCAGGACCATGGCCTCTGAACTCTTGTCCAAGGCCAACTTGCGCAGCAGGAACCAGCCTCGTACTTCTTCAGGTAACGTAACTTTCACCTCTTGCAGATTCCTATAGGCAGTCTCCACCCGGATTGTTAGGTTCCGGTAGCTCTCACCCGCCTTGATCTGCGTCTTGAAGAAATACTCATTGAGGTACTTCTGCATCGCGTCTTGCTCGAGGTCGGCATAACGAGCATCCAACGTCTCAAAGATCCGAACATAGCCCTCCTCGGACGTGATCTTGGACACAGGAATGCCCTCACACACCTCCTCAGCTTCTCCGTGCAAAAACTCGCAAAGCTTCGCTCCCCACTTTTCCTTCGCTATTGTCGACGGCAACGCCAACAACATGAGCTCCGCCTTGCGCCTCCATCTCTTGTAACTTGCAGGATCTGACCCGTCAAACCGTTCCAGCCTTGGCCGCTCCTCTCCATCTCGGTTGCCAGCACTCATAGCCTATTCCACAGCAGAGTAAGCTTCAGCGCCACCAGGGTCCACACAAATGTGAACACCTTCCAGCGCTCCGCTACCACCTGTGCTTCCGAGAAGCCCAGGCGGCCACAACAGCTCAGCACTTTTGTTCCATGGCTTCGAACGCTTCACCAGTAGACGTAGGGGGACCTTCGGCCCATACGGCATCGCATGTACACACTGCAGAGCGCCTGCAGTCTCACTTGTCTGATGCATGGATGTGCACATGATTTCCACACTAGATACTTTTGTAGATTTGTTGAAAGGAGTCGAACATCTCCGTCGCTCTTCGGCGTGAAACTGCGGTGCTACCTCAACTCCGGGCAGCACCTTCGTTCATCCAAACCCCCATCCCAAAGCAGACATGTGGAATTGCTGTAAATTCAAACGGGACATCACGTGATTTGCACGTGGATGCAATCATCGACAGACCCACTGGCTTGCAGACTGCATTTCAGGAGACCTCTGCCGGCAGTGCACATGCTGACGAGGCACGCAATCACACCAGAAAAGGTCGAAGTCGGCATTCGCAGAAGAAGCTTCTTTCCAGTTCTCAAACTCTGCACAGACCTGTGGGGAGCTTCAGTGCAGGCAACCGAGAACACGTCGCCCCAGAGCAAGATTTCGTGGCACCTCTGGCAGGATCTCGTACTTGCTCTCGAGCCATACGAGGATCCTGAAGCACAAGAAGCAAGATGGGGCCTACTACCATGCACTACCAGTAGCAGACTAGCACCAGCTGCCACTAGCTGACTACGGGTAGCTTTACTGCAAGGGTCTTCTTTGCTCGATCTGCGGCTCTCTTCCGCCGACCTCGAGAGACGGCGGTCTCTGCGCACATCTGCGCACGATTCACACTCCGAGCTCAAGCTTAGGCTTCTGCGGCCCGCGGCAGATGCTGCCGGTGCTTCGTCACCAGCGGGACGCACCTGTCTTGAGAATGTCGCGTTCCTTGTCGCAATTAAGCTTAAGCTTTGACCAGTTGCAGAAAGCAGCTCTGCCAATGCAGAGCAGTGCGGCCTCTCGCGGTTTTGCAGCAGATTTCGCGAGTGCAATGGCCGAGGACCACTCGGGCCTGACCACGTAAAAGCATGTGACATTCTGCAGGTTCTTCAGGACGACCGCTGGATGCTGTTGCAAACTGCAAACACGGCACAGTTCTATGCAGCTGGAAGGTCTCAGAAACTGGCGGCACGATCCTACGATCACCAGGATAGTCCTGCCATGCTTACGATCGAAACACAAGCTGCGGAACCAGAGCAGCATGAGATCTTCGTTCCTCGTCTTCGCCCCGGACGTCTGGGGTGAAGAGCTGTTCTTCGCTGAAAACATTCTCGTGCACGTCGCCGGCCTCGGGCAAGCATGAGCATGAGCACAGTATAGCACAGCCCTGGTAGGCGCAGCGGCGGGTCTCTCTTGGGGGGACAACCACGAGCCCAAGCTGGGCGTGTGGCCATCGCTCGAGCGAGCGTTTGATCTAGAGGTCCTCTCGCTGAACAGGCCGCGAAGGAGCCGATCACCCAGCAAGCACTCTGGCAGGTCCTCGCACCTCACGAGGAGACCTGGACGCTTGCAGAGGGCCTCGGAAGACGGCCAGGAAGACGGCCAGGCTCTGCACTTGTCCGCTGAGCCGAGCTGAGCTGCGCTGAGGCCTCGACCTCTGCGCCATTCGACCCGTCATCGACACGGAGTCTTGAGCGGAGCATCCTGTTTCAGAGGATCCTCCATTCAGGACAGTGTTGCGTGCGTTCTGCGTGGCTGTTTGCATGCTTGGGCTGGGGTGTCAGGGGCTAGGGGTTAGGGGTAGTGTATCTTTGCGAGATCACCTCTGGCTGCCGGCTGTCAGTCTCTTGCTTGAGCCACAGGTAGTTTCCCCTACTTTTGTTGACCCTCCTAGTGCGATGGAGGGGTGACCTCGAAGCTGGAGCTTGTGGCATTTTTGGCGCACCAGAAGGTATCGTACGCGCTCCATACAGTGAAGAATTGCGCACTGCTTTGGATGCTGTGTTGTAGAAAGCTCTAGAAGCGAAACTGGTGAGGGTGTTGTCGATGCCACATGGCAGCAAATCCCACGTCGGACGTCGGGTGAAGCCTTTCAGGGAAACCCTTGGCGCACTTGAGCACGACCCTGGGACTGGATCTGGTCACAACTCAATGATACGGAGAAGGATCCACACAGTAACCAGCTCAACCTTTCTTTTCGCGGCTCTCGTAGGGGGTTGTCGGGCAGGTCTCCGTGAAACTCTCGCACACCAAGACGTTGATGTGCAGACCTGCTTGGCAGAAAGCCGAGTTCAGCTCCGTCGTCTTGCTCCGATGCACCGCTGTATGGCCATCTTCGACGGGGCAGCCTCAAATGAACTTCTTCTGCTCACCTGTTGAGCTGAACCTGACAGCTTGGAATTCCAGGCATGAGGCGAAAGCCCCGAGGCATCTACAATGAGATGGCTGGGCCGATGGCTTTTGGTCCAGAGTCAGGCCATCCCCGACAGCAGAGGCAATCGCCTCACTGCACTTACATGAAGCAACAGCTCAGACACGCATGTGGCACAGCCATGCGGTGCACCCATTGCCCTCCACACCTTCTGGCGCTTCTCCAGAAGCTCCCGCAACTCGCCGACCAGCGTCGACTCCCGGTTTGCCTTCTCCTCGAAATTGTACCTTTGAGGAATCACCAGGTAGCATCCTGATTCACTGTCAATGCATACCTACATACCGTGTCGCGCACATGGCAAGCGCGCGCTTCTCCTCGGCAGAGTAAACCTGGTTCTCCTGCAAAAGGCGGGCTCGAAAATGCAAAGACTCTCTGTGATGTCTGTGTGTGTCTGCGTGTGCATGTCGCTTGGGTCGTGCATGTGTACTCGTGTGAGTGATCGCGCGTGCGCTTGCGTCGTGCTCGTGCATGCACAAACATGTGCGTGCGAACGTGCATGCCTGCCTGCAGAACAGTGCTTGAAAGGAAGCTGCGATACTGAATCGGACTGTGCACACACCGTCTCATCAACCTTCTTTGCCTGTGTGCAACTTTGCTGCTGTCCTTTCGGATACGCACGGCATTCATTCGCCGGTGCCTGGATCCGCTCATGACCTCGAACGCCCCAGCTGCTTCTTTTTCCGTTTACTACAACGTGAATGCAGATCGGGGAGCAGGCATAACCCAGGTCTTCGAGGTTCTCAATCTGGTCGGCTGTGATGCCCACCTCTCCTCGACGAGGGATTCGCATGCCGCTCTTCACGTACCTGTCCGCAGTTTCGGTGCAGACCAAAGCCAGAAATGTCAGTCACGTCCGGAGGCCGCACTCGGCCATGGCATCTCCCTCTCCCGGGAGCAGGTAGCCTGCAGCGAATGGGCGAATGCTCTTTGCATACTGGCGAGCAGAGTCTCTCCTTTGGTGCCGAGATCGCCTGCCTCCGTAGGAGCCCTTGCTCTGAGACATGTTGTTGAGGAGCTCCTTCAAAAAGGGAAGGAATTGGATCCGGGCACACACAAAACGAGCGTCCCAGCCTGCTGTGTCGCTGGCATGGGCCCGAAGCCTTCATCCTCCAGCAGGGACATCGTTGTGGACGAGTTAGATCTTAAGAGCGGCACGAGTCCTCGGAGTCGTAGTTGTAGCCTGCTTGAACTCTTCTTGAGCATACTGTTAGAGAACGTACTGCAACCCCACATGCTGCACAGCCAGGAATGGCATCTTGCGATAACTGCAACTGTCGAAAGTCTACGGCAACTTTGATGTTTCGGCCTGCAGCATACTTGGAATCGCCAGCAGTGCTGGGACGAATTTCCACCCACTCTACCTGCAACGCAAATTGAACACGACTCGATCGTCTGATCGTTCTGAAGTCGAAGCCACCATAGTACGCACCTGCTCCTCCATGACAGTTTCTCCGGAGCTGCTATCACCATCCTCAGAGAGCACGCGCTGGTCCGGAAAAGCGCCGCTCGCAGAAGCAAGACTGTCTAACAGAATCCTCCTCGCTAGAAGGTGAAGACGATGACGAAGACTCTTTCTTCTTCTTTTTCTTCTCCTGTGCTGCTGGTGATCAGGAATATCTAAGAATCCTGGGCATTGCATGGCGGACGTGCTCTGGCTGCCGCTTGTTGGCAACTTGTTAGAGTGACGAGACGTCCTTCTTGTCTTTTCCCTTGGCTTTCTCCTTTTCCTTCTCCTGTCAAATCCGGACATTTCTTTGCTGTCATCAGTTTGTGCGTTTCAGAGAAGCGTTGAGGCGAAGAGACGTCACAGGTAAGCATACCAGCCAGAGTCTTCAGGATGCAGCTTAACAAGAAAGCTACAGGGCAGCGGCATTGCAAAAGCACCAGCGAAGCTGTAAACCCTGTCGCAGCGGCAGTGGCAATCGCAGCGATATCAGCTGCAGCATCTGCACGCATCGTTTGGACCACGTTGCTGCCTTCTCTTTGACCTTTTTATCTTTGTGCTGCTGCTTGCGGTCTTCCTCCTCTTCCTCTTTCTTTTCGGCTTCCTCCTTCTTCTGTTTCTTGGACTTCTTGTCCGGCTTTTCGTCTGACTCCTCTGCCTCCTCCTTGCCCCCTTTCTTATCCTTCTTCCCCTTGTCTTTTTTGTCCTTCTTCTCTTTCTTCTCGTCCTCACAGGAACACCGATGAATGAGGCAGACGGCACGGACATGGCGCTGTGGCCGCGGCGCCTTCTCCTCCGTCTCTATGCCCTTCGTCTCCTTGCTTTTCTCTTTCTCTATCTTCTTCAGCTCCTGAAAGATTAAAGCACAGATCGCAGTTTCTGGCCCTTCTGCGACTCCCATCATGACCCATCATGCTCCAATCCTTGGCTTCCGTCTTCACCGCCTGCAACAAGGCGAAACCAATCTCTGCAGAGTAGTCTGCCCTGACTGCCCTGAGCCTTCTTGATGTTGTCTTGGAAGCGGTCATTGCGCTTCTGCTCTTCCTGATGTCGGCTAAGCTGAGCCGAGGCAGTGCGAACAAGCCCACACGAGGTCCTGAAGCCGCTTAACCTTGACCCTCCAACGAAAACTATGACTATGAGCCATCTGAACCATGTTGTGCAAGTTGATCGGTTAATGCATGTTCCAGCTTGTGCGCCACTCTGTCGGCAAGCTGACTCACTTCGAATCGGAAGCATGCGGTCCCCTACACACCACATCAACAAGCTCTGTTGCATCAACAGACTTGGTTCATGTCCGAGGATGGCCTTTGTCATCTGAGCTGGAGCCTGACTCACGAGGATCAATATCTGACTACCGCCGGCCACAGCTGGAAGCGCGTGCCTCCGCTTCCGGCTCCTTCTCCCGTTGCGGCGAGGGAGAGCGGGGGTACATCGTCCTCATGCAGCACGGGCCAGGGCTAAAACAAGGGCAAGGACTTCTTCGTCTTTTTTGGTCGTCTGGGGCTCTCACAGGAAGGAGAAGAAAGCTTTGCTTCTCATCGCACTGCGATCCAAGAGCCAGGCCTTGCCAGGGCGAAGTCCAACGTCCGAGGTTACGGCAAAACGCCGCTCTGACCAGTGACTGCCCTTTTGTCAAAAAATCCCTGCCTGCCCTGGGCTGGCTACCATGGGGCAATGCTACAGCCAAGAGGCAGCAGAGTCTGAGTAAGGAGCGGGTGGGCAACAGCGACAAGGAGGGGGAGAGACGGAGAGAGAAAGGAAACTGAATGAAGACACAGACTGACGTAGACAGACCAGCAAACGCTGACCGCACTATGACATTGACAGTGTCGGGGCGGCCTCTTCGAAGTCAGCTCGCCAAGTATCAACCTCGCCTGCAGGGGGTCAGCAGCCAGTACCAACCAATGCTCAGTGCCTCTCCGTGCCACTCCGCGCCTTTGCCCTTGCCCTTCGATGCCCGTTCCGGCGAGCGCCTCTGAAGGGGAAGCGGAGCCGAGCGGAAGCGCAGAGCGCGCGGGAGCGCGGAAAGAGCGCCGCCGCTCCTGACCGGCGACTCGGAGAGGCGCTTGCTCTCCACCTGAACTCTTGAAACGCTCCGAACTTTTCGGACGAATCACGCCAAGGATCAAGCTGCAGAAAGGCAGTCAACTTTAGGGCTCCGGCGGGTCGGTTCACGAAGCCTGCTCGGAGCAGGAACACTGACGCCCTCGCGGTGACTGACACACTGACAGTGCTGTCAAGTTGCGTGGGGGAGGTTCCGGGGATGGTGACGGTGTTACACTTACCTCGGAGGGTGGATTTGGTCATCAACCATTAAACGTCGACTCCTGACCAAGCAGAAACCACCCCGGGCTTCGGGCTCGCCGCACACCCCGGGCTGGCCTCAACGTGAAATCGGCTAGGGCGGACAGGGCAAGACAAGCTTGGCCCCGGGCTTGGGGGATGCTGCCTTCCTGCCACATAGGGAAATATGCAAGCACTGCCGGACTTCGGACTCTAAGACATCCCACACAAGGCACCTGGCTCTTTTGTCTTCCGAGGAAGAAGATGAGGATGACTGGCAGCCACAACAGCTCCCAGGGGCAGTGACTGTGGCAGTTTTGATCTTTTGATTGCGAGCTACCCGCTGCCCTCATTGCCTGCTTTCGCTTTCTTGGCGCAGTCATGGATTTGCAAGAACCTGCTAGAAGGACATAGAAGGGCCGCAACGCTGCAAACTTGTCCTGATTGACTGTTCTGGGCCCCGGACACGGTCAGAATAGAACGATCAGCTAGCAGGCATCGATCATCGAGGCTTGAAAACGCAGTCTATCTGTGTTTGTACGCACTAGTTTGGGAAGTACACGTGACGTCAACAGGCTGCATCTGTACCCAGTTTGCTTCGGGTGCTGTGGCTTTGTGGTTAATATCTCTGTGGCCGAAATGCGCGGGTCACTTTGCTTCAACGAACCTCTAGTAAGAGCGTCAACGGAAGAAGAGCTTCTTCTAAACTCATGCGACTTCGTTGCCACCACGTGCTGGGCAAAAGATAAAGTCAGTCTTTTCGGATACAGCCATAATGTTGATAGCGGAGAGTAGAAAGGGCGGAGCACACAGCGAAAGCCACGCTATCGCACAAGGATGCACAGGGCCATGTGCCATGTGTCATCATGCCGGGTGCCAGCAACTTGGAGCATCAGATGCCGAACAGTTCTCCCGTAGACGACTCAGAAGACTCAACACCACCAGCTTTGCCAGGCTTCCGGAAACGCAGCTCTCCATCAGCACTCGCGAAAGCTCCTGACCTCAAATTTCTCCACCTAATTTGATTTCCTTCGGAAATGCATTTCTTGGGAACAGGTTGCAGGACAAAAATTTCAGCTAGTCGGGCAAATTCGATGCCAAGATCCACAACCTGTTCATGGACAATTCGCACCGGCTGCTGCTCCTGCACACAAACAATATGTTACGAAGACACCGCCGTGTCGCTGGCCACTGGATGCAGCAACCCATCTGCCAGATGCAGCGAGGGGCTCTGCTGTGGGCTTCCCCCCCAAGACTTAGCATGGACTTGCTAAGCTGATGCTTGTGGCTCCTCTGGTTGCTTCATCGCGATGCTTTAAAGAGTGCATCTTTCTGCGTGGCCTAGGAAGACCTGCGCCCGCCGACACCAGCGCCACCCTCGGGGGAGGGCTTTTTCAAGGCTGCGGCCGGCTCTGCGGGCGCGAGGGTTTAGGGACCCAGAAAACCGCCCGGAATGCCAATCATGGCCCGGGTTACACGTTTACACTTTTCACGATTGTTTTTTCACCTGCTCCGCAGCTCCGTTCAGAGCGTGCGGGGAAAGTGACTCTGCAAGGTCGGGAAACATGTGCCCACACCTTTGCTCAGCAGTCGAGCGGTCTCGGTGCTTTCGCTCCCACCAAACCAGTGGTGCTGATTTCACAGACTGCTGCCACATGTACTATAATATACTCAGACTATAACTATACTATAAATATAATATACTGTAATATACTATAATATACTATAACATAAAATGTCTGGTACTGCCTAGCACCAGCCCCCACGGCCCCACTCCCCTGCGCTCGAAAGCTGGTGGGCAACATCACCTAGCAAGAATAAGTCGAAGCGCCCCTCGCACATGCGGCGGGTCACCGCGCGCCTCAAAGCATGACTCGGCTCTGGCCTGGAGCCATCAAGACACCGATGGAGCCTCGAAAAATGAAGAAAAGGAGAAGCAGGGGGAATGCATCGCAAATCATCGCATCTCGCTCTGATCTCAACGTCCTACATCTTGCAACCAATTTCTTCAAGCATGTTGGACTTGTTCTTTGCAAGCCCAATCAGAGTCAAGGGTGACATTGCACCGGGCACCGTCTCTCATGTGAGTTCACAGGCTTGTGCCGTGGAGGTGAGGGCTTTGCCCAAGTTCACAACGTTTACTCCGCCCAGTCCCAAGGCAATGACCAAATTGAGGGTGCTGCCTGTTAGAAAGAAACTGCTCAGCGACGCAATCATTGGAACAGCGGTGGAGACCCAATCCCACCAACTCATAGAGAGTCTTATCTCGTCCATCGCAGTAGCCAGGACTCCGTCGTTCCAGATCTCGGCGGCAATCCGGAAGACGAAGCTGGCCGTTGCCTCCGTGTTCTTTAGGATCTTGTCGGGTCCACCGAGTTCGCTGACTACTATGTGCACCTTTGCCAGAAAGGAAGCATCCAGGCTCACTCGCTTCAGAACCGCTTCGGCCGCAGAATGCGGGAGGCTTAGCCCGACGACGGATGTCGCGAGATTCAGGACGGGCGGGACTGTCTCCAGCAGTGCTTCTTGGCAGTCAGAAAGCTCAAGGAGCTCTTGTGGCTGAGGAGACCCGGCGCTATACGCAGCCAAGGCAAGGTCTTGCTCACGCGGCTCTGACGCTTCGAATGGCTTGACACCAGTCCATGCACTGAGAAGCACTTCTTGCGCGTGCCGAACCAGAAAGGGTGCCAGCTTGGGGTACCATGTAGCAAGCAATGCCGTAGCTTCCCTGCAGTCTTGCTTTGAGATATTCAGACGCTTCACTAGCACGGAGCCCTGCAGCCATGAAGCTTTCGCGACATCGCTTGGAGTTATGCTACCATCGCCGTCAAGGTCAAGCTTTGGAAAGATGCAGTCCCAAGCCTTTTCGTCTATTCCGCTTGAACCTCCCCACATCCCTGCACCACAAGCTCTCGCGGCATCCGCCAGGGTGAAGTCAAGATATGCAGAAAAGCTCGGGCTCTGCCTCCCTTGCAGTTCCGGCATCCTGCTAGTAAGCAGTTGCAGGAAAGCTGAGTCATCAGTCCCGGCTACGGGTGCCAGCTGGCGAACGAGCACGAATGCTAGCAGAAGGATGGCCATCAAGGAGGGCAGTTTGAGAGAACAAAAAACCTCTTAGACTAGCCTATTTGTGCCAGTGTGGCCTTCTCGACTCTACGGCTCGCACATGCAGGGTGACTCCAGGCATCTCCGGACTCTAGACGATCCTGGTGAGCCGCAGTGGCCGCGGATCTTGAAAACCTGGAGAATGTTTGGAGAGGTTTCCAATCCCGCAATCCCGGGCCCGCACCGTCCGAGTTGCGGATGTCGGAGAACTCCTCGAAGTCAATCGATTCATCGCCGGGGCTTAACACCTCAAAGGCTACCAAGGCTCTTGTTGAGGTCGGATCGCGGTGAGAAATGAAGACCCGCCTCCTTGAGACCCTCCTCCTCGTTGGCGAACCCTTCTGTGGATGTGGTGATGCCTTTCCTCAAGTTCCTCCACTCCACTTCGCTGTCCTGCACTTCCTGCACTGGCTCTTGAGGTGGCTGGGAGGGTGAGGAAGGGGAAGGGGCCACTTGTGCCGTCGGCGACGTCTGTTCGTCGCGGGGCGTTCTAGGCGTGCGAGGGGTGAGCTGCTGCGGCAGGGCCATGCCAGGAACAGCGCCAAGGCCCGCAAGTCCACCAGCGGGCGCAAAGATGGGGAGAGCGCTCGGCGACGAAGGGGGCTGACCGGGCTGCCCCGGTTCACGGCCGGGGAAGGCAAACACCGGCAGCTGCCCTCCAGAGCGGCTCTGGTTCTGAGGAAAGGCAAAGACCGGCAAGTTTTGCGGAGCCGCTGGAGGCATCTGGCCGGGGCTTGGGCTTACGCTCTGAGGGTGGCCAAAGACGGGCACAGGTCTCATCGTTGGCGATGGTGCCGCCGGGTTTGAGTGTGAGGATGACGTCTTCCTGGGCCTGCTGCTGGACTGCGGCTGTGGAGACTGGGGGCGTGATGCTGTGGGAGGGCTCGGACCAACAGGGACGTTGATGACCATTGGTTGCGGGGGAAGCCTCAGATCACTTTGGGCAGCACTCGAAGGAGCACACTATGTTGCCCCAAGCTCCCGGCGTCATGACTGGTCGAAAAACCAGTGGCACCTGCCCGAAACCACTCGATACACTGGCCTCCCACGGCAAGAAATGTCGCGCCTGCTGGATACAGCTCCAGTAGCATCTCTGCATGCTTCTCATCAAATCGCCCGGGAGGGCACGATCAGCCTGACCAGGCACTGTTCTGAACAGCAGAAATCCGAACAAGCGCAGATCACCAAAGTCAGCCTTGAGGGGCACATATCTGCGGATCAAGTCGACTGCCTGTGATGCAACCCTTCCCAGGCTACACTCGCCTTCCATGCTCCCTACGACACAGGTCCTGCCACTCACAATAATACTGATTGACGGGTTGAGACGAGTCATTGCTCTAAGGACAGATCGGAAGTCGAGCTTCTTTGAAGCAGACCTCGGAAAGCCCTTCCAGCTTGCCGGGCTTGCCTTCGTGGCTACGGTCTCCTCGTTCAGCCGACGCCGCACGTACTGCGGGTTGGCCGACGGCTTGATCTGGGGCCAGTTACAAGCACGACTGGAGAACATCTAGGCTCACTGTTTGCGATACTAAGCCACGAACATCCAAGTGGTAGGCAACTGCCACGTCACCTTGACCGTCAACGACTCGCCTGAGTGGCCCCGGTGTTCAAACTCAAGGAAAGAAAAGCCTGTCGGCCTGCACTCTCGCTGAGCACGAACCCTAAACCCATGACCCATGATGCCTTCCTCGGTCATGCATGTCTTGCCTTACTGTACAGATGTGGGCGTTTGGCAGCCTGTCTTGTGGCCGCGCCTTGTGGCCGAACAGATGCAGCGCAGAGACGTGAGAGGAGTCCCCCAACCGCTGAAGAGGATCCCAGCCGGACAAGAGAGTTCATTTGAGGTACGGAGTCACGAGAGGCGAGCACCGTGTTTGGATCGAGGCACCTTCGACCCAGAGTCTACTTTTCCTTGACCGGTGTGGTTCGGGCAGCTGACTTTCATTCAACTTCAGTAGCCGGGACTGGACGGAGTGCAGCAGATGTGGCCTTGCGAAGGATTTACTTGTGAATACGTCCCGTGCTTGGCGGCGGGTTGTCGACAGCCTTAATGTGACGACCTTCTCTCCTGGAAAGCCGAAACAAGCCCTCCTCGGTTACAACGTTGCCGCCTTCGCGCATGATGAGGAGAACTTTGGATGTCCATCAGACTTTCGCTGCGCATTGAATTGGTCTGACTCGAAGCCACCCACGCAACTTCAGGACTGGCTCTCGCCAGGGCGTGCTGGCCAACAAAACATGCCCATCTCCATATCGTCTGACAAGCCAGCGCGTACATTGCATGGTCAGGGCCGTTTATCGACATGAACATGACTTCAAAGCTCAAGTTATTACTCGGGACTCGACTCTTTCACGAAGCCGCTGACCCAAGTTCCGCAGCTCAGATCCCAGTACCTGTAGTGTCACAGACTTTCGACAAGCAAAACAACGTTGTTTCTACTCAAAGCAGCGGGCGAGATCTTGTCACCCGGGTTGAAGCCGGCACCCAAACTTGGATCCGGCCTAAACAAAGCACTTGAGCTCACTTCAAGTCACACACCCTGCTGCCCTCAGCACTCGGTAGGGGGCTGCTGCAGGAATGAATGGCAAGCCAGCTTTTCGAGGTACCTTCCGGCGCAGATCGTTGCAGATTCAAAGGGGCCCCCAGTTAAACCCTCTGCAGTCCGCCTCTGCCAGAAGTTGATGACGACAGAGGTGCCTTTGCTTGGCCCCAACGATGCACAGGCGCCTTTAAAACAAGAAACACCTTGCAAGAGCCGATTTTTAAGCCCAGGACAGATCGGAGCCGATTCCCAGCACTTCTTCACACCCTGTCAGACAAGACAGGGAATGAGCCGCGGAGCTCGATCGCCCGGCTCCTGACCTCCAACGTCTGACTAGCAGTCGGCTTTTCTACCATTTCTGCTGAAGAGAGGACCTCGAGACGGGATATCTGAGATCAGTCCTGGACGAGCTAATGTGGAGTGGCCAGACACTGATACTCATGTATACATGGCATGCACCATTTTTCTCCAGGAAGCAATGCTGAAGCACCAAAAGTCGTCAATATGCTTCAGTCAATGCAGCACACGACACGGCAGGAGATGAGCAATGAGCGCGCAAGCTGCTTCACTTCGACGGATCACCCATCGTGTCTGCACAGATTGCTCTTGTCTCGGTCCGGGAACCTCAGCACGGCAAGACTCCATACAAGTTGTGCAAAGAGCCGCACTGATTTTGCACGACAAGGCCTGCATCTCTTGGATAGGTCCAGTACCTTGGTTCCGGCCAGCTGCCAACTGGTGTAGGCACTGCCATCGACAAGTACATCGCAAATATTGGAACTGATACTGCTCTGCTGTCAACACGAAAGATGCGTACTCCTCTGTCATCGCTGGAACCAGTAAAGCAGGCACATGCGTTTGCGTCTGCATATTTACTACGTGCACACATGCGTTTGCACATATAAGAGGGGATCACGAGCTCTCTCTCTCTTCTTCGACACAGTCAGAGGAAAGGCACGTGAGCACCCCTCCCCGCGCGCGAACGCGCCCTGCTGTCCAAAGGTCTGTTCGAGATGTCTCTCTCTCTCGTTTCTTTCGCCAGGGCTGTGGTGTGTCTCTCTCTCTCTCTCTCACTCTTCCTTCCTTCCTTTCTTCCTTCCTTCCTTGCTTCCTACTCTCGAGCAGGTTGCATGACAGCTGAACTGCTTGTATGCTGCAAATCTTGAGCCATGTGAAAGCCTTACCGAAGCAAGAACCTAGCAAAATCGACGATGCCAGGCTAGTATTTCGTTGTGTTGAAGCACAGCTTCTGAATCAACAAGTTGATAAAGACTGAACATGCTCCAATACCCGAGAAGCCCCCCAAAACAACGCATCTTTGCAGTTCTATCTTGCCAGATCCACAACACTCCAGGCTTTCGAGTCCAGTCCTCAAACATAAGCAGAACCTGCAAAGTGACCCTTAAGGACGAACACATCTCTGGGGCATTCTGTACTGCTTCGGTTCATAGATGGAAGCAGCACGATCAAGCAATGTTGTGTACTCTGTGGCCTTGGAGACGGGCTTTTCAGCATCTATACAAAATGGATCTGACCCTAATAGAGAACCAAAACGAGAAAACAGCAACAAAAGCTTGAAGCTCTGTTTGTCTCGTGGCTGTGCCTTGGTACTCTGAATTTGGTTTGGTCTAGGTGTGCCCGCGCGACTCTGACGAGGTCAAAGCCACGGCCGCAGCTTCATGTAAACTCGGGCAGCCTCTAGACTCTAGACTCTACACCCCTGCAGCCTCCGTAACAATGACCCACATTTTTCGCAAGCATGTTCAAAAAGAGGACAAAGGCACATGTGGATGCAGAAATCACAGACAAAAGAACTCTGGTGGATAGCGTCACATCAGCCGAAAGCCCCTCATTCCTTCCGTGTGGCATTGGAAACCAGGCCAGCCCGCAGAGCACCCACGGGATCAGGGCCACTGCTAAGAGGGCCTTAGCTCAGAGCCACGAGTACCACTGAAATTTCGCCTTAAGGGGCCTCCACAAAACAAGACGAGGTGCAGAGCGCAGCGCCGTGACCGACTGGTCGTGACCGGCTGTGCCCAGACCCCCAAGTTTGCAGCCGAACGCCTCAGCAGCTCCATGACTGCAGGGCTCTGAGGCCGTTCTTCTGCGAAGTTAGATCGGCACCTCGGATATGAGGCCAACCAGAGGCGCCCCAAAAATGGACGAGATGATGCCTTCCAGGGCAATCCTTAGGATGCGCAACACCTTGCAAGATCTTACAAGATGCACAAGGGGGTTTTCTGCTGAGAACTTAAGGCTGCCGCCACAACGCAAGGATCTGTGCCCTGTCGCGGCTGTCTCGGACGATCCTTCGCTCACGGAGCAACATGCAGAGCGACGTCGACGACGACCTACTGTGACTTTCTTGGGACTGCACGCAGGTCTAATGCGCGGGGCGAGTCGATCCGAGCACAGACCGGGCTCCGGGCTCGCCGCAGATGGGTCTCAGAGCCGCTGCGGGCGTCCTCGAAGACCCGACAAACATCTTCCGATGGCCTCGATGCCTCCCCAAATTTGGGGAGTCTTTTTTTCGGACGGGTCACCAGCAGGAGGCAACGTGGAAGGCGAAGAAGAAGCCCACCACCAAACTGAAGCGCGCGGGGCTGCTCATCACCTGCCACACGAGTCGAGTCTCGCCAGGCACTCGTGGCATGCAGGGACAGAAGCCTGTTGCTGGTAAGGCCCCTGCGGCTACAAAGAGCAAAGAGCCCAGCAGGACGGAGAGCTGCGCAACGACACAGCGGCCCCCGTAAGGCCAGCAGCGATGGAAGCGGTCACCCAGCCAGCCACCGAGCAATCCGCCGACCATCCCGCCCAAGCCTCAAGGACAAGAGTGGTCCGGCAGCCGAACCCGACTACACCCACAGCCAGTCCTCCGTAGAGCATTATCTCGCCGGCTCGGAAATCATTGAAGCCACTGAGTTGAAAATACAGCGGAAGGAAAGCGAAACCATTCCATGGAATTCCACCGGTCACACCTTGGTCAAGCGATTAAATCAGACAAAGCAGGATTTCGCTTTCCAGAGCGTGCAAAGCTTGGCCACCAGCCCTGGGATACCATGATTACGAAGGACGGCTTTTTCATGACCAGCTGCACCACTCGGACCTGCGGCTTACACTCCACCGCCGACTGAAGAAATGCCCGACTACTTCGTCATCTTTATCCGATGCTTTCTCCGTCTCTGCTGGCACCTGCTCTTCCCACCAGGATCGGCCCTTGGTGTTCATCCCAGAAGCGGCCAACGTATCTGGAACGACGGTCACAACAGCGGCGACGGTGAGGAAGGAGGCGATGCCAACCAACGCGTAGATGCATCCTCAAGTGCTGATGCCCGAGACTGCCCCTTTGCGGAGGTTTGCTTGCTCACGGATTGTGCGATGTGCTGGAGAAAGCAAGTCACGCCAGCCATATACGCCAGCGATGAGCACCCTGGCAAAGCCGGTGGTGACGAAGGTCACTCCAACACTCCTCGGACGTCATCCCACATCGTGCAGCGGAGTGAGGCTCACTCTCACAAGAGATCAGCTCAGATTCAGAGCCGTGGAGATAGACTGCAGGAGCCCGAAGACCCAGCCCCGCTCGGCTTCGGGAACCAGGTCGCAAAGCATGGCTTGACCGATCGGTGCGACCACCTCAGCTGGACAGCAGGGCAGGCCACCCATCTCGTTTTCGTGCAGGTCCTTGTGAACTCAAGTTTTTCCTCTTGCTCTCCTGGCCAAGCTGAGTGTCCGCCAGGGCAGCACCCATGACCAGCCGCAGCAAAAAGTGGACCATGTAGTTCGAGCCTCTGCTGCAGGCAAGCTGTTTCACCGCACCTCTGCGGCCACTGCAAGACGGCAAGGACTGCTTTGGGAGCCCAGGTGCTCGCTGCAATCATCATCGTGACAAAACCCCAAAGAAAGCAGCCTGGGTCGCGCAAGGGTCGACCGAAACGAGCCGCCACTTGTCCTAGCCAAGGAGCCACCGGCGAGCAAGTCTCGTGGTGTGTAGAACTGCATCATGGAGCCCCAAACGGGAAGAGCCAAGGAAAAGGCGATGCTCCTTGATGGATGGATCGCAATTGGAGTCTTTGAAGTGCTTGGCTTAGCTTGTCCGGACCAATGACATCATATCTTCGAAATGTAAGTGGGCATCTGAGCGAAGTTGAGCATGGCAAGCTGCGTTGGGCCCACCTCAACATCAAGTCCGACTGTGCCCTTCGCATGCGTCCCAAAGGAGCTTTTCGGGGGTCTTCGCTCCGGCCTGGAGCTGGTCGGCGAGAGCTCCGAAGGTGGCCGGCAGCAGAGCCTCCGAACAAGAGGACACATTGCGACTGAGACGAGGAAGTCCTCGTCTCTCGGTTACAGACTAGTCCACATGTCTTGCATCGCTTTGGAAGAGTTTCATGAGGGGCTTGTTTGAGGGGCTGGCCGGCTCTCACGACTGGTCAAGACTTGCCGCCCAGCTCAGCAGATCGAATCCTTCAATGCTCTGAAAGCTGCTTTTTTCTGGCTGTGGCCTTGTCCGCAGCATCGATGGCACAGGCCTGGGTCGGTGCTATGGCTCGGCTTCCTTCGGCTGAAGATGCTGAGGACCCAGCAAGGATCACGACCTTGATACAATCCGACTGCTGTGTAAAAGCCATTCTGCAGCTCCAGAACCAAGGGGTCATTCTGTCCGAGGGGCATTTCGAACCTTGACCGAAACCGAAGGAGAACTTGCGATGGTCGGCATGGCATCTCACTGGCTGTTAGACAGCTGTCACTCTCATAGGAGCCGAAGCAGCTGGCGGCCATGCAGCGATACGAGCGACAACGGCGGCGTGATCTCTGCTTCCGGAACCTTCCCCTCCGAATCTTTGGGGCTCCGAGCCGCTCTGGCTGCCGTCGTCGCACTCCAACTCGCCTCGGCAACAAACCCTGCAGAAGATTGGCCGCAGGGCGATGAGTTACACCCCTAGATTTCCATGTAGTCTAGCTCGAAGCATTCATGATTTGCATGTTGCCATCTCGTCAGCAGAGGCGCAGCAACATAGAACTCCCATGATGCAGCCCAAAACAAGAACCACCACACACTGCACACTCTCTACTGCCGGCCTGGTTCTTGCGCATGTCTGAGAGAACCAAGGCCATCAAGTCGACACGCAGAGCTCCGCGAAGCTCCTCCTGAGCTGCGTGCTACAACCAAATGCGGAAAGCCTCAGCCTTTGGGCGTGCAGTAGCCGTAAAGTGCTAAACACTACCTTTGCCGTGCAAGGAGCTGGGCTCTGCCAGATCTCCACGGCCTCGTGCGGCTCAAAGTTGCACACGTCGCCATCGCGTTCGACTTCACCTTTACAGGCCAAGGCTTCCGGCAACGATCCAGACAATGCCGGGAGTTCATGCAAGCGGAAGCGCCTACCAGGGTCAGCTGCCGCCCCAAGCGCTCGACCATGATTACACTTTCCTTGGCTGCCAGTGCCACTGCTTCCGAGCACAATGGGCCCGCACCAGAAGAGAACGAGCTTCGGCTTCCCACAAGCCTTGCTCCCGTCGCGTGCTTTCCAATGTGGGTATGCGCCAAATCGCCTGGGCCTGCAAAGGACACTAGGGTCACTACGAGTTACGAGTGCAGCACGGCTGCTGTGTTCCCACCCTCCTCATCGCCTTCTCAGGCCAAAGGCTCGCGAGCTGTCCTGCTTCGGCGGAGGATGCCAGCACCTCTCGGGGCTTGCCAGTCCTCAGAGTCGTGCCACAACTGCGGTGGACTCGGACTGGACTTCTTGCTGCTGTGGTTCCAGGTGGCTCTAACGACTGAAAACTCACTCGCACTTGCAGCTCTGCACAGCGCACACGCTTTATCCTGCAACCATTGTCTGCGTAGTCACTAAGGCAACACAAGGGGCCCCTGCTCAGCCAAACGCCATCGGGCAAAGCAGTTTGCTTTCGGGAAGCGCTGTACACTCTAGATTTCACAGCCTCCGGTACTTCGTTTCCGAAAGCAACATCATCGCTTGTTATAGCCGCGCTCATCCCGTTCTGCCCGTTTTTCTTGTAGAGCATGAGCCTCCGAAACGATTTGATATTCGCCGGAATCGAGAAGTTCATACAACGCCTCGAGGTTCGCATGCTTTTTGGTAAGTCCATCGACGACCATGCGAGGGTGAGGAATCCAGCGAATCTTTGCATTGATCCCGCTCATATTTTGGCGCACAACTTGCATTTCGAGGCCTGTGCGCTTGTCGGCTGAGGGGCCTGTAGTTTCCTTGCTGAGATGGTCATACAAGGCTTTGGCGTCCACTATACATAGGCTCGACTTCAGAAGTTCATCCGAGTCCTCCGAGGCAATCGCAACGACTTTATTCTTCTTCATCTGGGCCTCCCATAATGCTAAGTCGAACTCCTTGTCTTGCAACTCGTTGTAGAGGGTGACGACCCAGCACCGTTCACCTAGCCCCTTCGACAGACTTTGAGTCTCGGCCGCCAGCGTCGAGTTGACAATCTTCTGAATGCGTCCGCTCCTCCATGATATGAGTGAGCAAGGAACTCGACAACCTTTTTGAAGATCCTCGTGGAAAGCCAAGATGCCGTAGGCGCCCTGGCTGTGACCGCCGTAGGCATTCGCAAAGCTGGCGTCAGAAATAACTCCCCATGCCAGCTTGTCCACCTCAATGGCTCTTATCTTGATAGACAATTCCGAGCGTTCTTTGAGCACCTTCACTGCACGGTTCACATCGAGGATGTCCTGGATCGTGGGCTTCGGGAAGCAGGCAGCTCCCAAAGAAGCTGCGGCTGCGCAGTCCGGCCTGCCTTCCTTGGCAGCCCAGTTGAGCCCTCCAATCACTGCCCTCATCTGGGCAATCTCGGAGTCATTGGCTAGGGCCTTCACGTCGGACTTCCGACCTTTCGCCAACGCCACAGGTTCCAGCCGCTCGCACACAAACTTCGTCATGTCCACCTCGAAGTCAAAGGTAGGTAGTTGGCGAACCCTTCGGCCGTTGAATCCCACTCCCTCTGTAGACTCCATAACAACCTCGTACTTCCCAAACTTGAACCGCTCTCGTAGTTGAGCCATCCGTTCCTCATGAACAGCATTGCCGAACGTGAACAGATCGTCCACCTCCACTGCGATCACGCCGTCCAGGACCTCGTTCGTCCTGAGGAAGTAGATTGTCGGATCAAGCACCGACCCCTGGTATCCCAAAGCAAGAATCGCCTCCTTCAGGGTCTGCCGCCAATGACTCGGCGCGTCATTCAGGCCGTAACACCCAGAGATGATTTGAATAAGTTGCTCTGGGTCCAGTCCATCAATTCCGCTCTTGGGCTGACTCGCGTAAAGGTTGCCTCTTTCCCTCACCAGCGGCGATGATTGCATAAATGCATTCTTTAAATCGCCAATTGTGGCTTTGTACTTCATCGAGGCCGCCGTTTGCAAAAGGACACCGAAGGACGTGGAGTTGAGAGTCGGAGCATATCGTTCTAACGTCAGAATGTCAGGATCGCGATCTCCACGAATGCACCAGCGCGACTTCCGAACATCCGGTTGCCCCGGTTGATCAGAGGGCTTCCACCGACGCACCATGCGCGACGGAAGAATTCGCTGACTCTCTTTCGGGTCAGCTCTGATACGCCGCGATTCCTCCACTGACAAAACCTTCACGGCGTTCGTTTGGGCAACCTTGTCCCACTCCTGCCTGTCGCTGATCCGCCACCCAGGCCAATCCTCCGCCTTGATTTCGTGTTCAAACACTTCTCCTTGTCCACGGTTCTTGCCACTGGCGAAGGCCTTGACATCAATCTCCTTGGTACTGAACACGGTGAAGCCAACCCATGAATAGCTTGTTTTGTTCAACTTCTTGCGGTTCTTAAACCAGTTGTCCCCATGAACATGAACCTCGCTATTCTCGTCAACCATGTAGGCGGCGCGATGTTTAAGCCTCCGAGGCATCAAAGCTCCTCGGACTTTCGCTGGGTTGCACAACTGCCGGCGCGGGAAGTTGTGCTGTCTGATCACAATGTCTTGGCTTACCTCCTCCCAGACATCGGGTTCCCAAGTCCATTTGTCCCCTTCCAGCGAGTACCACATACTTGATGATGGCTCATCCACCTTCTCCGCAAAGTACGGATGATGTCGGCCTTCAGGGCGATGTTGCATGATGCGCCTGGCCGCTTCATAAGGTGCACTACCGGGTGGATTGCCATCCAACCGCTCGTTCCTCATCACTTGCCTCGCAGTCTCAGCTGGATCGCCCAACACCGGGCGAGGCTCGAGGGACTGTCCTTCGTTCTGAACCGGAACTGGCTCTGGCTCGGACTCCGTGGTTCTGCGACTGATGTTTCGCGGACCTCCGGAAGGAACTTGAGGTCCTTCAGGAACAGGATCACCTCCTGGTTCTGCCTCACTCGGCTCATAGTCGAGCTCACTGTCCTCTGGTATAGCGACATCGATCCCGTCGTCTCGACGCTGTCGCTGCGCGGGTCTCTCGGAACCGCCACCGCCATCTAAGCTGTCGAATCGTTCGGCACCCCGATGAACATCATCATCATCCTCGTCATGAGGGGCGCCCAAACCAGTCATATCCCTGAAGGTCCTCTTGCGGGTAGTTCTTCCCAGCTCCTCCTTGAGTGCTTCGAGCTCCCCTGCCAAGATCTCCTTCGCGACCTGCTCCTCAGAGGTTGCATGTCGGCACTGTTCGAAACTTGCTTTCCAGAGCTCGCCCTTCATAGAGATCCACAAGCTTGGAGTTTCCACCGCCAACACCACACCAGGTCCAACCCACACAGGCTTGCGACCCTCCAAAGACTCCGGAGTGATCGCATGCTTCCGCTTCCTCACATTCGGCTGGCGATAGACATAAACTGTTTCTCCAGCTGAAAACTGAACTTGCACTCGGCTCCTGGCGTTCTTGGCCTTGGACAACGCAACCTCAGTCTGCGACTTGATGTACGCCTCTTGTGCAGCTGCCCTAATCTCCAAAGTTTTTCGCATCTCTGTGTCTGCACTGGCCACGACCATTGAGGGGTCGAGGCTGTCGTCCGAAAGAAGAGATCCGGGCAACCGAAGGTTGTGGCCGATCTGCCGCTGCATCGGAGAAAATCCGCTCCGGTTTCCATATCTGTTCTTGGCACACTCCACGGCATACATGAGGGTTTTGATTTCCTCCCAAGAACCAATGTATGAGCTCTCGCGGGCTTTTTCGTACACGGACTTGAAATGTGCCCCCGCACGCTCTGTTTTCCCAGCCTGCCAAGGCGACCTGGCCGCCGTATGACGAATCAACGCCCCAGCCTGGGAAGCGAGGTCGGGGAATTGACCTCGAAATTCAGAGCCCAAGTCGGCGACTATCACATCTGGAACGCCGAAGGTTCGACACCAAACCCTCATGAAGGTGCGCCAAGTATGAGTCGCCTCGGTCGACTTCAGTCTCTCCACCGTTTGGTAGGACGTTCCCCAGTCCGTGATGTTGAGCGCAGGAAAGGTCTCTCTTCTGTTGAGCGCGCTCAGGAAGATCACATCCATGCCCACAACGCGTCCAGGTTCATACACCTTTGGAAGAACAGCAGGTCGGGCCGGCTTGGGCCTGATCCTTGCCTCACAAATAGGGCAACGGAACTCCCGGGCCACAAAGCGAATGATGTGTGGCTTCGCATTGGCCAGCTTGACAGACCTGGCCACTTCACGTGGAGCAGGATGACCTAGGTTGTCATGCAACTTCTTGACAAGCCTCTTCTCCTCAGCACTGGGTTCCAAATCAACCTGCTCCACCGAGGGTTCGGGGTCTACTTCCCCATCTGCATCAGCTATCATCTCTGCTTGCTCACCCTCTTCCTCCGCGAAAACCGAAGAAAACTGCCCCACACCTTCTCGGTGACTTCCATCGAACATGTATAGGCGAAATCCAATCTCCCGTAGCTCTCGTAGAGTGGTCTCGGTGGCAAAGTCAATCGCCCTCGAAGTAAAGGCACTGATCACGATGCGCTTGCCCGTCCACTTGCAAGAGGCATGCCAAGTTCGAGGGTCGAACTCCATCATCTTGTACTGGATGTCGTAGTTTTGCCCCGCCACTCTTGTCCCTTGAGGAGTCCACCTCCATCGGTACGTAGTTGAAGCGGGGTTTCGCGGGTCTTCACTCTCTATCCAAAGCTCGCCGCCTGAGTAGCCGCCCACTCCAAAGATGTAGTTCTTCGACGAAACCTTGTTGTGGTGGTCCTTGTGCGGCCTGCTCCCAGCATTCAAGCCAAGTGCGATTGACGACCATGTCGCGTGCTTCAGTCCTTGACAACGAGCTTGATAACTGACCAACTCGTTCAGGTATCTGGTGAAAGTAGCTAGCGTCCTTGAAGCATTGGTGACTCCGCACTTTGCCCCATGCGCACACAGGCCGAAGAGGTAGTAGACGCCCTGCATGTCGGACTGTCGATTCTTGGAACATAGCTTGGGAAACCTGACCAGGAACTTCTCGAGAGACACCATCGAGAAATCTCTCTGCTTCAACAAACGGCTGGCCATGTCCTCCACCTCAGCCAATTCTGAAGCCGACGCAAAGCACTCATTCCCTGGTAAAGGACCCCCACCATGCTCCTGACAATAAGCTTTGAGACCCCACCGTGCTCCTGACAAATATCATAATTGACGACCACCTGGTGTGCCTCCGGATTCTGTTGAAGGCCATAGACGCTCTCCTGGTGTGCCTCCGAATTCTGTTGAAGGCCATAGACGCTCTCCTGGTGTGCCTCCGAATTCTGTGGAAGGCCATCGACGCATTCCTGGTGCGCCTTCGAATTCTGTTGAAGGCCATTGACGTTTTCCTGGAGCGCCTCTCGACTTCGGCGAAGGTCGTCAATGTTCTCGGTCGTGAACCTTATGTTCTGGACTTTCGCATCCATTGCACTCTTAAGGAAGTACTCCGAGTTTCCGGTCATCACAAGTCCATCTGAAAACCTGCATTGCACACGCCGTCCAAGTAGGTCCTGGGAGTTCAGGAGATCTTCCACATATTCTCGGTCAGGTTCTGAATGCATAAGAAGAAATGCACGACCGTTCAGATGCTGCCACTCGGCTGCATCACACGCCATGTGTAGCGACTCTCCTTCACGGCTCGGCCGTAGAATCAAATGGCTTGGCTCGGAGCTCCACATTCTGTGCCAAAACTGTTCTTGACAGGACGGATCCAAAATGGCCATCGTCCCATCATCACTCACGAAACAAGGGCTTGACAAACTTGGTGAAACCGCCTCCTGCACCTCGTGGGGCTGACCTGGCTCCATGTCTTGTAATAGACGTTGCGCTTGCCCATTTGCAAGCTTTCTTTGCGATGCGGTCAAAGCTTTGTGCTTACCATCGTCTTCACTCCACATCACCATGGAAGCCTCATCATCGAACTTAACTGCCAAGATGGCGCCGTCGAGCTCCTTGGGCAACCAACCAGCATGTTCGTGCCAGCAATCATCTTCTTCACTCCAGCGGCAAAACATTCTCGACATAGACATCTCCCACGGGGCATTGGTTCTAGAACAAAATGTTCGCATCTGGGACCTTCGTGCGGTAGTCAATTGGGCCTTCGTCTGCACCAAACATAAGCTTTCTGGCCCAAGTCCCTCCGGCAACCCATCGCCGGTCACTCCGCGTGCACAATCTGAAAGCCACCATCCGGGCCCTGCACGTACAACTCGTCCTGTGCCTCCGTCTCGTCCACCTCCATCTGCTGAATGGCCGGTGCATCCAACCGACGTTTCAGCTCGGTCTTCTCGGCCTCGTCCCAGACAAAGAACTCGCACAGGCGCTTCGCACAGCGGTAAAAGTGCCTCCCCTGGGTCGGTCCCGCCTTCTTGACTTCCCAGCGGTATGCTGGCTGGCGACAGTGGCAAACCACTGCCATCGCGCTGCTTCCTGAGCTCTCCCCCGTCATCGGTCCTGCTGTCCTTGGTGGCGTAGACCCGAGGGTTGTCGAAGTTCTCGTCGTAGAGAGGGGGTACGCCTTCGCTTCGATCTGCTTCTTCTTGAGCTCCTCTGGGCTGAGGTAGGTCCATCTGCCCAGGCACAGCGCGCAGTGAATGTCCTTCGAGTACTGGTTCCCTCCACCTTTCAGCTCCGAGGCCGGGTGAAGGCACTGTGTCACACTCACACGGGCTGCTTCCTTGGACTTGCGAGTCCCCAGAAACGCCGCATACTTGATAATCTCCGCATACTCCAGCTGCTTGTCCTTGGGAGCCGTAGAGGTCGACGTCGAGCTTGCCGGGGTAGAACGAGATGGGGCCGCCTCCGGTGAGGACAGAAGTCCCAACCGTCGCAAGGAGCCATCGGGAAGCCAATCCCATACTCTTCCTCGGACGTCTATCAGCTCCATGAGGTCTATCAGCTTGTCGGTGATCACTCTCCACCGTTTCATGGCGCGCCGTGTGCGCATCTCCGCTCCAGACATTCTCGCGGGATTGGCCGGGTGATCCCGCTCTCGTTGATCTAACATTCTCTGGAGGAGCATCTGTGCCATGATTCACGGCCTCGAATTTAACCTTTCTCAGACTGGGCTGCTCGAGCGAAGTCATGCTGTGGTTGACAAAGGCGTTAGAAACCAAAACAAACTGCTCCATGCTCAGGTTGTTACTCTCAGCATCACTTGGCAAGGACCAACCCTCAGGCGCAAAGGACATCACATCGACTGACATGTGACCTGAAGGCAAAGTAGTCATCGGAGTTTTGACCCCAAAGGCCTTGAGCTCGAGCACGTCGCTGTCCAGATCCACAATCGCCCTTAGTTGACGAAGCATCTTCACAGGAAGGAGCAGAGGCACGTTGTCCGTCACGACAGTCAGCTCCATAAGCCCGTTGATTCCAGCTATGCCTACCGGAACTTCAGCCACTCCTATCACTTCTGCGCGGCCGCCAACTCCACTAGCCTGAGCTCTCTTCTTGAGGTTCCAACGATACTGAAGACCTTTCTCTTTGAGAGCCTGGGCCAACTGCAGAAGTGCCGCCGCCTTGCCGATGAGGCCGTCCTGCGCGGCCGTGTCGACGATACCTTCCGTGGGGCGTGTGGAGATGCCGACGAAAGATTCAGCGGGCTCATCAGAAACTACTTGTCGTAGAGGTGACTGCTCGCTACTCCTCTGGCGGTTCACTGCCCTCAAGATGCTTCCAAAAGTGGGCACATAGGACATCCAATCTCCCTCGTTCTTTTCGCCGTAGAAAGTCTGCGCGACTCCAAGACCATCGGCCTCGCTGCTCTGTACAAAGAAACCCGACCGTACCGAAGGTGTGGAGGCCGAGGAAGGTTGCGTCGAAGCCGAAGTTGCCCTTGCAGCCGTCGCCCGTCCTCGTTCGTCTGGGGCATTGCGGCACTCCTTTGCCCAATGTCCCACCTGGCCGCACCTTGCGCACCGAGTGCGCAACTTCAACATGTCGACGTGCACTCGGGTCCCATTCTTCGTGAACTTGACCTTGTCGCGCCCTTTCACCGCGAGTGCCGGACGGCTCTTCCCGCCTCCAGTGCCCTTGCCCTTTCCTTTTCCTCCTCCGGGAGAAGACGAGGAAGACTTCCCTTGAGGATAGTATCCCCGATTGGTACGTTGTTCCCGGAGAGAACGACGAACGTCCTGGTACGTGGCGAGCGCTTCTAACATCTGGTCCTCATCAAACACCTCTTGCATGTCATTCTCGCCGATGTACACATAGTCCTCGTCGAGCTCGGACTCACCATCGTCCGGGGAGAAGTCCCCGATGTAGGTCTCGTTCGTCAACTCGGGGTCCTCCTGGGTCTCATCGGTCTCGGTCACATAGTGGCTTGGTCCTTTCCGCTTGGCGTCGAAGTTTCCTTTATCCAAACGCCTCAAATTTTCCACCACGGTCTTGCGGTCGTAGCTGCCTTTTCCCCATGTCAACATCTGACTTTGCTGCACTTCATTGAGATTCGCGTGCCTGAACATCACATAGCCAACTGCAATCTCATGAAGAGGAACCTTCTGCCTCTCCAGCTCCTTGAAAGCGTACTCCATCCGGATGACATAATCCCCAAAGGATTCACGGCCGCCTCGGGGTTCTCCGTATATAGCGCTCTCAAACGCCTGAGGCAAGGACGATTCCAAGTGCGGGGAGAAGTGGTCAGTCAAGGCCTTGACGAGGTTGTCCATGCCTTTCTCGCAAGCTATGTCCTCGAAGCTCAAGTTGTCCGCCGTGGCCCTAGCTGACCCGGTAAGCTGCCTCAGCAACTTAACACCCCACTTCTCCTTCGGGATCTCGGTCTCGTACTCCCAGAGTCTTAGCTCCTTCAGCCATCTCGCAAACGTTCTGTCTGGGTCCCGGCCATCGTAGCCAGGAGGCGGATCTCGATCCCGGTAGTATCCTCCGCCATTGCCTCCTCCACCATCAGCTGGCGCCTGAGGGCCCGTTGTCTTAGGCGGCATGGCCAAGACGTCCTCAAAACGCCACCCCCGGAGCGGCCCACTCGGACCTTACGCTCCGCTACCACCTGTGGTTCCAGGTGGCTCTAACGACTGAAAACTCACTCGCACTTGCAGCTCTGCACAGCGCACACGCTTTATCCTGCAACCATTGTCTGCGTAGTCACTAAGGCAACACAAGGGGCCCCTGCTCAGCCAAACGCCATCGGGCAAAGCAGTTTGCTTTCGGGAAGCGCTGTACACTCTAGATTTCACAGCTGCCAAGAAGCACCACGAGCACATGGCCCATGAAGCCGCCAGCATTGCCGATCTCGGCCAGTCGCCCTGACCCACGCATCAGCAGCACGTCGCCTGCACCACAAATTAGATCAAAAGCTCTATGGCTACTGCTGCCCTTCCACCACTTGATCTCGCATGGACTGCGGCACGATGCTCGTGCTTGCATACGCAAACAGAGGCTCCAGTGGAACAAGAGATGAGAGAGGATTCTGGCAGCGGGGCTTCTGTGGGCAACAGCCGCACCTGGTGCAACCAGGAGGTCCAGGCAAGCCCCTGAAAGCGAGAGCTCCATCTTCGGCGGTGCAAGGACTTGAGTCATCTGCCTGGGTAGGAAGGCAGATGCAACCGCGCCCTTAACTTAAGCATGCCGTCGTACGTTGCAAATCCCAAGTCGAGGAGCACAACCGGCTGAGGTGCCGGAGATTGGGGAGCTCCTGTCAATTTTGAACTCGTCCGGGTACTATGTGGGACTCGGACAGGAAAGTGTTACTTCACACGAGGTTCAGGTGCTTGACGTGAGATGTGCACTTGAGACCCGCAAATGAACTGCAAGCCATCTCCTGAAGGCTGTGCAGGCTGCCTTGCTCCATGTTGTGACCACACAGAACATGGCGATGGTTGGCTGAGGCAGGAACGATAGCTGTGCCACAGATGCTGGCGACGTCGCAACCTCAACGACGAGGGAAATAGCATGTGCCTTCAGCTGGTGACACACGCGTGCTGGCAGGGAGCGCGGTGGATATGAGCTTCATCATCAGTGGACGCTGTGTGCTGCCTGCCAAGGCATGCATTGCCTCATTCTCCGAACATGCTGGCTGTTCAAGCGTGTGCCTGACCACCAGATCGGACGCTTTCCTGGTAACCCCATCCTGGTGAGTACAGCGCAAAACGTCCCATCGGCTCTGAAATCCCTGACAGACCCTGGCTGGTATAGCTGGCGCGTCCTCGAACTTGTCTGGCCTTTGTGCTGAGAAACCCAGGCTGTCTGGCGTTCACTGCGCTGCACAGAACAACTTAGGTGGCCGCTGCATCTCTTGGCCTGACACCGGTGCGAGAAGCAAGTCTTTCAAAGCCCGAAGTTCGAAGCCGAACACATCTCGGCGCATTTCTGCGCCTGTGGGCTCCGCTCGGGCTCGGCCTGCTCTCCCACGCTCGCACGCTCGCCCTCCAAGCTCACAAAGAGCTCACTGGGACCCGGGCAGATGCTCTCCCTGAGCTTGTCGCCCCGCTGCGTCGCCTCGCAGGGCTCCGATGCTCCACGAGGTTTGCCGGCTCCACTCATCTCCGCTCCAAGGTGTCTGCTGGGGGCGACGAGAAGTGATCCGAGGTGCTCAAGGAGTTCGCTGACCTGCACTTTGAAGCTCACGTTCAACGGGATGCCGAAGAGGCCCCTGGCCAGACCGAGGCAGCGGCACGCTACCTCCTGGGCTGTGGCTCAAAGGGAGGTCTGTGGAGGCTCCTGTCGCAAAACGCTGCCCGACTGCAGTCGGATGCGGTTGGAGTCGGAAGCCTGCAGCATCCTCGGTCTCTTCCTCTCCTTGGGCATATGCGCCAGACCGGACCGGAGACCTGCCAAAACCAACTCCCCTCGACCACGAAACGAAGAAATGCAGACATGTTGCGTAGGGCGCATCCGAGGGCCGCGCATGTCTTCATCACTGGCACCTGCCTTCCAGTATGTACCTTGGCGGCACTCCTACTGGAATCACTGAAACAGCACCTCCGCATGGAAGCATCGGCAACGCTTTCATCTTCACTCACCAGCTACCCGAAAATAGAACACTTTGGTTTCTATTGTCTCCTTTTCATACATCCCGAGCCTGGGAAGGTGCGGATAAAGATCTCCTCCCTCGACAGGGGGTTCATTGACAGCTCCTGGCAATGCGCATGCCGGGACCGTGGCTTCATACCGTACCTGGCGCTGGGCACGAGAGGATGTCAGTGGCAGCCCGGTGCTTGGTCCTCTTCGCCGTCCTCTGTGGAAGCTTTGCGACGGCCTCGCCAGGAGCACCACAGCATCCGAACCGCCACCTACACTACTAGACGGATCTAAAATACGAGGAAGCGTTTCCATTAGCCCCATATCTTGCAAAAGCATTCTGCAGGCCAGGCCTGCGCAAACTGGAGGCATTGACAGCAGGCTGGAGTTCTCGCACGCCGGCAGGGTGTCGACGTCACCACAGAGCTGATCAAGGATGGCAAACGTAAAAAACACTCTGGAGCATTGTTTTGCCGGGAATGACGCCAGCAAGGCCGGATGCGCCTGGTTTGGAGGCTGGGGGTTGACCTTGACACGGTTCGCCTCTGCGGTGACGCAAGCGGAGATTCTGACGGCAGCGTGAGCGAAGATTCCAGCCTGCGGACCCGAAGCGAGGTGCTTCGGCGACTTCGGGTCCTCCTTGGACATGCCCTTAGCAACCACCAATCGGGACGTATCGGGACTCGAAAGACGGCCCTTGGGCACCCTGGCTTTAACTACTCGACCTTAGCTTCAGTACCCTGGCTCTGAGAAGCACATCCTCTTGGTGCTGCGCCGCTGGCCCCCCTGGATAGGGCATGGCTCCCCACCCCTCCCGTGCCCGAGGATGTCACTACCGTGTGTTTTCTTCGATGGGTTTTGATCAGCCTGAGTGAAATGCGGTCTGCGTCGTTGCTGGTTGTTGTAGGGCATTGTAGGGCTTCATTGGCAACGCCACGACGAATGAATGATACCTGCTCTGAATGTAGTTGCATGATACGAAAGTCAGCCACTCAAGCCGAGCCCGAAACAGTCAGACATCACACTTGTTCCAAGGTGATCTCCACTACCATGCCTCTGCTGCACACTTGTTTTCAAACCCCCATCTGTGAAAATACCGAAAGTAGATATGGAAAGTGTCTTCATCCCACTGTTTTCACACACAACTTGACTCGTCCACATCTGGCGGATCAGATGTGTTGTCCAACATGGCCGTCAATGTGCGTCCCAGAATGTTCAGTGACCTTATTCGTGCAAAACTTAAGGCTCTTCCGACATGGTAAAACACGCATTGCTGCAGTAAACGCATCACCCTCGGTGTCGGGAAAGTGGCAGCGGCAGGCTTGCCTCATTCCATCGCAGCATCAGCCTGCCTGAGCGCGAGCCATACTGACAATCTCAGATGTAAATGTACTGCACGGTGCGCGGCCAAGCGGCTCGTCGCATCGAAATCTGCAGTTCGAAGCGAAGCCATCAGGCGGGCAAGGCTGGGAAAGGTCGTCACATACGGCCTGCAGACACAACTCAGGGACACCACGGCCAAGAAGCACCTTTCGCAGCCCCCGCCAGCGAGCAAAATCCGTCAGGCCGTATAACCTCGCAACACATGCGGGCAGATGCACGCAGCACTCATTCAAAAACAAATCCTTGAAAGGGTTTCGACAAGGGGCGAGAGAAGATGAGCCATGGTAGAGTTCTCCCCAAACCACGGCCAGTCCAAGGTAACGTTGGAATCAGATGGCAAGGCTACGGAGGAACCCTCCTCTCGAGCCTGCCACCACCCAAAATCAGTGTACTCCAGCATTCCTCAAGAACTGCCACCAAGGTTTTTACTACTGACTGTGTACTTGACCGAATGCTGGATCAAGATCGCATTCCAATCTGCTTCTTAGGGTCTCTTGATGATCGACACCACCCAGGCTTTGTCAGGCAGAAAGATCGGAACTCCAATGGCGTAAAGCTCACTGAACAGCAGCATTCCCATATCCCAAGGAAAGTACACGGCTGCCCGGAAACGGCGGAGCTCGTGGTAGCTGAAAGGTCTGGCTATCCCAGCCACGGTCTCTGATGCTTCGCGACTGAGGCCAAGGAATACCTTTGCTGGAGTGAAGAAAATGTTTCAATTTGCAAACGTACAAGCTTTTCGCACGCTCCGCAAGTGTCACCGGGTGACAAGCCGCAAAGAAGTGCCCGGCCGCAGCATGTCCTGCGCGAAGGCCTCCATCAGATGGACCATTGCTCCAGCGCCGTCCCTGGCCCAGCCAGCCATTCTTCCGAGCAAGACTCTTGGATTCCGCGTGTCGGGGTCATACGTGGAGGTCCGAGCATACAAGGAGTGGGGCCTTAGGCAGAGAGGCCTCTGCCCAGTCTGGCGCTGCACCTGCCGTGCCAGGAACTCGCTGTACGCGACAAGGCTGGAACGTCTCGCATTCGCCACCTGCACCTCTCGCAGCTGCACGAGCAGCAGGTGTCGGAAGGCTTCGGGTGTGGCACCGACCAGCGGGAAGGCTTGGTAGAGTAACATGGGCTGGCTGGTGAGACTGCGAAGGAAGGAGCACAAAGCCATGGGCTGTGCACAGAGAAAAAGGTCTGGGTCTCCGAAACTGGGATCCTTCAAGCCTGCATGCAGCAAGTTGAGGAGATGCTGAGGTTCCCAAGTCGGGCGATACATCTGCTGGACCAGAAGACGCACCGCGGCGTCAATGTGAGGATTCTGTTCACAATGGCCAAATGACTCGCACATGATCTCTGGAAAGGGGTATGTGGTGCCCAACACGGTAGAAGCCAGTGGCACCCCTGCCTGAGCAAAGCATGCCTCGACCATGGACAAAGGCTCCATGTTGCTGCCCATGTGAGAGCCGATAACCACCATGCGAAACGTCTTTGGGCCGAACCTCGTCTTGACAGCGCGCAAGGGAGGCGTCAGATCTCTTGCTGAGAGATCCAGGTGCTGGAGCACGAGCTCTGATGGGGGTGTCCACACGGAAATGGTTTCCGAGGCCAATCCATGCAACAGACGAAGCTTCGGGAGCCCGAGAGCCGGGCAAGAGGACGCGGACAGGCCGGACTCACTGCAGGCGGTCCACTGATCCTGAACCAGCCTCACGTCCAGAAGATGCAGCGGCCAGCGCGAGCTTTGGGAGAATTCCAAGGGACCCCAGTTCTCTCGAGTGTCCATATTCACCAGGGGACCCCGCGTGATGCGCTTCAGGCATCGCTCAACTCTGAGCGAGGACGCCTCTGACGAGATATCGAAGCAGTGCCAGAAGTTGGCAGTCATGACCCCATAGATGCAGGAAGTCTCCGGTGCCGCTGCTCTCCCAGTCCTTTTCAGGCATGGCGAACACAAATCGTTGCAATCTGGCAGCTACGAGTAGCTAGGAGCAACCGGCTGATCTTGCATGATCCTGCATCATGAGAATTTCACCGGAGCGCTCCGGTCAAAGAGAGGATTGGGGTGCTTTCGCTGTCCGAGGCTCAGTGGTGCGGACAGCTCCTGCCGCGCCCTCAGCAGTGCCAAGGGTGTCCAAATCCGCAGCAGACGCCGGACCACGAGGAGCAGCGAGGAAGGCACCGTCACACCTCAGAGCTCTAAAACAGAGCAGCATAATTTAAAACTAAAGGAAGCCCCCAAACCGAAAACCCTCAACCCTATGAACCCTATGAACCCTATAAACCCTACAAACCCTATAAACCCTAAAAGCCCTAAACCCTAAACCCCCCCAAAAGCTGGAGTTTCTTGGGGCTCTGGCCGGCGAGGCCCAGGTGCTCTTCCGTGAGTTCACGCAGCTCGCGCCACGGGGACACGCCCTCAGCGACCTCTTCTCTCCGCGGAAAACTCAGAGACAGGACACGCTTGGTTTTCCAATTTGAGACGAGGACAGGGCAACCTTGCCTGTTTAATCAAAAGATCGTCAGAATGTTCACAAAAGGCGGAGTGGCCTCACAGTCCAAATGCTTGGTGATGAGGTCCATGTGCAGGTGATCCCCCTGTCTCCAAGGCTTCCGTCAGCTCCATGCCGCCATGGCCCGCTACGTTCATGCCGCATGCCCTGTGAGCAGTCTACAGATGCACCACAAGGTTCATCACACCCGCACAGCTTCTTAATTTCTCTGGGGCAGTACTGTCTCCTGTCTGCGGGCGACGTTTTCTTCTGCACCAAACATGGGGTTGCCATGCTCGTGATCTGGCACCAGCTTCAGTGGGATGTCGCGGGCAAGAGGCATTCCAATCCAGTTTAGCCGAGAATGCTCCTGGAGGCAGCAAAGCAGCTCGCAGACTCTACCAGTACGGAGCGCTTCAAGGCGGCAAGCAGATCCGAGCCTTGCCGTGCTTCAGGCGCAGTGACACGGGCAGGCGCATGTCGTCTTCTCGGCCGGGTGGGTCGACCTCCTCACCAAAGACCTGAGACACGTCGAGTTGCAGCCTAGCCGCCTAGCCGAACCCAGCAGAATCCATCTCTCCAGGCGGCCACATGCCAGAGGAACTCGAAACCGTAGCACTGCGTACTCCGCTTGGTGCCCTCCACGCCGCATAGATCCACATCACGCGAGCCATCAACCAAGCTCAACATACGGGAAAAGAAGTCCTGCGACAGGGCAGGCTTCACAGACTTCGAAATCACAGGCTCTCAGTGCAGGGCTCCAGGCTGCGCTGCTGGACGGTCTCCCGGGACACCGCAAACTGGGCACAGCAGTAGGGCCCTGCAGGCGCCAGAAGGCGAAGCAGGGCACACCACACTCACCACACCTACGACAGAAAGACATGGCCTACAAGGGCTGTGAGGTTCTCACCGAAGATCTCTTCGTGAACCGCTTGCAGGCATGGTGTGAGCGTCCGCACGTGGCGAGGACCATTCAAGGGAAGAAAGCCAACATCATAGGTGCCGGCCGCGATGCTCCTCAGCACCAAGTCCATGAAGTCCATGTGCAAGTGATCCATCGGATCACTCTGGAGGAAGATCATAAAGTCCGCAAGCTGCTGGTAGTTTGCAAGGATATGGGTCAAGTACGCCGAGCACTCGTCGCCACGGGCTGCTCCTGCGTGGCGGCTGGTCTGCAAGCGGAAACTGGAGCGACTGTGATTTGTTCTCTCGGGGAAGGGGCAGAACAGGGAGGTCAACACAACTTCACTTCGGCTCTCTCATTCGCAGCTCGATCGTTTTCTTTCCTGCATTTGGGAGAAGGGTTAAGGCATGGAACGATCCAAGCGAGTTTAGGCCGAACACTGGAGGTAGGAACCGTCTCAAAGAACTTTCTCGAACTGCAGCCGAGGCTTGCTGCTAAGAAGGGTTGACTTTCAGACTGCAAACATCTGACTTCAATCACATGGGAAGGGAATGGGATGGGGTCGCAGCAAAAGCCAAAGCAAAGTCGATTTTGGGCCAGCGAGCCTATGTCTGGCCGCGCGATCACACGCACTGCTTGAAATGGCCCAGCTGCAAAGGAAGCCGGGTCCGTCCAAGCCCCGCACTTCTCGTAAAGGAAGAGCCTGCAACTGGGAATGTTTCTTCCACGAAAGCAAGCAATGCAAGTTCCGGCCTGGAGCCTGGAGGCATCTTTGTGATCTTGGTGTGTAGCCAATCCAGCGGCTCCCTGCAGTGCGCGACCACAAGGTCCAGCCTGTTGGAATTGAGAAGCCAAGATTCAGAATGCGAGCACCCCAGCATCGACGAGTCTTCCCAAAACCGCAACTGAATCACTGCCCTCGGGGCAGCGGCCATTCTAGAGACCGTTCTTGCTACTGGAACGTACATTGTTACATCCCTCCATCCCTCCTGTCCCCTGCGGAATCTGCAGCCAAAGATCCTTGCAGAACTTGCACCGGGACCGTCCCAACATGCCGTGTTGAAGCTCCCGGCCGACGGCAGAGAAGTTCCTCGGGTCAGCCGAGGTCAGCGGTTCACATCGGGCAGGCAAGACCGACTTTCGCCATTCACCCCTTTGCGCCTGTGACCCCTGGAAGCGCGGTGGCACAGGCTGGGCGCGCGTGGCCGGCGTGGCCGCCGAGCGTTGCTTGCGCAAGCACTGCTGGCACCGCATCGCTGAGCCTGTCTTGGGCTGCCTGACGCGAGCTGCGCCGCAGATTGGGGAGTCCAAGAGTGCGAGAGAGCGACAGCAGCGAGCGAGAGCGAGAGCGTCGCTTTGCCTGCACCCGCTTCAGAGCTTTGCGCAGCGGCCAAGCAGCTGGTGCCGATGCCATGAGGTGCTGCTGGAATGGTGAGGCCTGCGAAGCTCAGTGGTCCAACACCAGAAGTGACCAAAAATTCCCGCTTTTCAGTCTCCACCCGCCTCCTTTGCGAGCCGAAGGCCCACATCGTGCAGGGAGCGTCCTGCGACTGCAGATGCCAGCTGCAGTTGCCTGCAACATCCTGCAACCTCAAGCTCATGAAAGGACCCGCCTTCTTCGGAGATGGCCTGTGCAAAGTCGTACATCACATCATCGCCAGGGTTTCTGAGAAGTGCGAAGGCCCGGTCCAAGTCATACCATGGCGGCGCTTGCAGCTGGACCTCGCTCACGAGCCTCGATGGGGGGGGGGGGGGCAAGATAAGACTT
>CAJNJA010047019.1:0-16453 GCA_905231915.1 Symbiodinium necroappetens | reverse complement strand
TACACCTCACAACAGTCCTTTCTGCCTGTAAACTTTAGGATGAAAGGCTCTTCTTGGGGTTCAAAAGCTCCGGACCTACTTAAACCCTAAACCATGAATCTGAACCTTAAGCCTTCAACCCTAAACCTTAAACCCTAAATCCTAAACCCGACAGAACTCCCAAGCCTTGCACAGCCGGCCCTGGGTTCATTTACATCGCCTTGGGTATGCCACATCAAAAACCGGCTGGGCCTGCAGCTTCATAATCACATGACAAGCAGTACTCAGGTTATTCACAATAACCTACTAACAAGCATGATAACTTTTAGTTGCTACAGATGTGAATTAAAATTACAGCCTTTGTATTGCAGTAACGCCTCTACCCACGTTCTGCCAAGCTCTTAAAGCCTTTCGGCTGGCAGCTCGGTGAGCTGCTAGTCAGCTAGGTAAGTAGCACGAGGGCGGAAGCCTTTAACACCATAAGCCACAACGGTTCGCCCGGGATATCTTGGAAACTTAAAAAGGTATGCACATAAACCGAACCTTATACTTGAAACTTTGGATCCAGAAAAGAGCCGAATCCTAAACTCGAATCCTACACCCTACAGCCCCAACCGAACCACGAACCTCCACCGAAACCGCGTGAAACGATGGCCTGGCCCCTTTAGCCGGAAATCCGCACGGTTTAGGGTTTAGGGTTTAGGGGTTTAGGGCCAGGGAGCCTTAAAACCACAAAAGCCGTTGCCTTACTTGTCCAGTAGGTTAAACTTTGGAATTATATGGGGATTAACTATGGTACCCCTAAAAAGGTTAAAGGTTGCCTAGTCTACTACTAAGAGCCACAGAGCTCTTTAAAGGGCTCAGAAGCCCCAAGCTCTAACACCTATTGTCTCCATTGTGTCTAGGGGTTTGGGCTTCTATATTCACCGTTTTGCAGAGTTCATGGTTTTGGAGTTTCAGGGTTTTGTGTTCCGCGGTCACGGTTTTAGGGTTGGCGATCTTGGTTCCGGCAGGGGTCAGGATACAGCGCTCATATCTGTATCCTGCAGAAGGATGCCTACATTCCGAATCCCCCAAAATCACCAATCCTGCCCCCCCAAAACAGCCTTCAACCTCGAGCCTCCGAGCATAATTTATACTTCAATCCCAAACCCTAAACCCTACAAAGCCTGAAAGGCCTAGCCCTTATAGCTCAACTCTTAGAGCTTTAAAGCCTAAACCCCACACCCAAGATCCCCCCAAAACTCTGGAGCTAGAGGCCTCGCCGTCCCGAGGGACATCGTCCTCATCGACCTCCCAACAGGTCTGGGGATTAGGCAATGACATCAAGACGTATTGAGTTGTCAATCTAGAGGACAAGCTTGCAAACAGACAGTTGTTCTTTTTTATTGCTTAAACGACAAGTGTGTATGGGAATCCTGAAGAACGCCAAAGTTCAACTTGTCAGACCCCTGCTTAGACTGCTAGGGCTCTGGTGGGTATAGACTTCGAGTTTGCCAGGCAAGCCTAAGCCACGATGAGTCACGCATCCATTTTCGGGTGTATGGTCTGGGTTCTACATGTGCAATCAGGACAGAAATCTTGGTTCTAGTATGCTTTAAACCCTGCCGCTGACAGTTTCAGCCAGTTTTGCAGACTTGGGCAACCTCACACACATCCTCGGCTACGAGCCCTAAAGTGGTAGCTGGTAGCAGGAGCAGAATAGCAGTAGCAGTCGCAATGATGTCGATGATATCAAGAAGATCTTAGTAAGGGTGCGCAGTAAGGATATGTTGTGCAACTTCATGACCAGAGCTGCTGCAATGACACAAATCCTATAAACCCTTAACCCTAAACCCTAAATCCTAAACTCTAAACCCAAAGCACAGGAGCAGGTCACCCTCAAGCTCTGCGGGTCACTCTCGGGCCCTACATGCCTGAAACCCCGAATCCAAGTCCTGTCAAGCTTTATACTTATAATCCTAACGCCTCAACCCTGAACCCTAAACCCAAAGCCCCAGAGATATCACAAAACTCGTATAGATATGTATACCGACATGACAGGACCCTTAAGTCTAGGGACCTTTCCAAGTCTGTTCGGATCCCTCCCATGCTAACGTCCTCTCCCGCGTGGCTCTGCTAAGGTGCAGGACTCAGAGAGTCGAACAGAGTTTTTGATATGTAACATTCGTAGAATACGCATAGTCAGGAACTCGGAGGAATTGTATATTACGTGTATATAGATAGATAGATCGATAGATAGATAGATAGATAGATAGATAGTTAGTTAGTTAGTTAGCTAGTTAGTTAGTTAGTTAGTTAGTTAGTTAGTTCAGGCTTTTACACTAAATGCCAGCCAGCATGCCTCTTTGGACGTCTCGGAGACCGTACCAGCTAAAGCTCTGCACCTCAGTGCTTGGGTTTAAGGTTGAGGGGGTTTTCGGGTTTCAGCGAGTGTCGAATTAATTAGGGCATCTAGAGTTTAGGGCCAGCAACGCTCCCGCAGATCGCAGATCGTTCTTCTGCTGAGGGTGTAGGGCTTAGGCTTGGGATTCGGGTCTAGGGCTGATGATGAAGTGTGTAGGGCGTAGTGTTTAGGGTGATTGAAATGACTGGATGCACAACCCAACGGCCGAAAAGCAGCTGAGTTGATGCTGGGAGTGGGCACCAGACGTGGAGTTGTTGACCAGGGTTCGAAAAGCCCGAGCTTTGGAAGTGGACGGCTCAAGCAACAACCTTGCCATGTAAGGGGGAGGCATGTGGCTCCCCTAAAACCCTAAACCCTAAACCCCTAAACCCTAAAACCTAAACCCTAAACCCTATGACGACTACTCTGAGACGAAAGCTGAAAGGAATTCCACGATCCCTGCCTCTGAGGCCTGTGGAACCAGAGCTCAGAGTACGGAGGGTGGTGTGGGTACCCAGACCCTTCCACAAGATCCCAGATTTGATTAAGGAATATATACCTTACATTGCAGGAAGGTGCCTAACATGATTTAACGTATGTTCCTTTTTTTCTTCAGGGATTTGGGGTTCGAGGGTTTAGCGTCTACTGTAGGGTTTTCGCTGACGGCTTCAGGGTTCGAGGTTTCAGTTTGACGACCAGCAACAAGCAACACTTGCAAAGCATGAAGCCTGAGGCGGCCTGCAACGTGCAGTCTTTCCTTCCTTTTCTTGAGAAGTGATAGCGGCCCTTTGCGTCCAAAGCCTTTCCTTCTTTTAGGGGTGTGGGGTTCTCGCTAAACTTCTAAACCCTAAACCCTAGACCCCGGTACCCCCTTAACCCCTAAACCCTAAACCCCTAAACCCTAAACCCCTAAACCTAAACCCCCTAAGCCCTAAACCCCTAAACCCCTGATAAACCCTAAACTCCTAATCTGTGATCTCAGTGCCTGGCAGGGCTACGACGTACTTGTCCTTCAGCTCCTGAGCTCTGCTCTCTAAACGCAAGATCCGCCGTTGCACCCGGCCTACAAAAAAAAGCTCTTTGGGGTGTAGGGTTAAGGGTTTATCCCACGGATCCGAAGCACCTATATAGTATATTGTAGACAGTAGGGGTTCTACAGAAGGCGCTACTGTTATTGTGGTTTACACTTACCTTAACTTACCAGACCCACTTGCTTTGTAGGGCCCGTATAAGTTCAGTCTAAAGAGCATGACATCCCTCCACCCTGAACCTGAAACCTGACTTCTACTACTACTATACTATACTATACTACACTACCCTACACTACACTACACTGTACTATACTAAACTATACTATAAATACTACTCTCTACTACAATATGCATGCCACAAAAATACTAAAACTTACTTTGATATACGATAATATGCTTTCATATAGCGGAAAATACTATGAAGTTCAAGGCCTGGGCTGTTTGGGAAGTGATTGTCCCGGGACAAACCACTCGACCATCCCACGAACTGAGTGTTTGGGATTCCGCTGAGCCCTTTGGCATCTGCGGTGGAGTTTTGGGACATCAAAGAGATGCTAGGGTTGAGGGTTTAGGATGCTTTCAATCACCCTAAACCCTAAACCCCTAAGTTGGGTTGGGAACCTTTCCTGGCACTCGGCAGGCGAGAAGGTCGTAATCAGCCGTTGGAGGCGGCGGATAAATCAGTGAGGCAGCAGCAGTAGTAGTAGTAGTAGTTGTAGTAGTAGTAGTAGTAGTATTAGTAGAAGCAGCAGCAGCAGCAGTCATTATCGCAATAGTTGTCGTCGCGGTTGTGCTATGTGCGGGTGCGCAGCAGCAGTGGCGAAAATCATCATGGCGGGTGCTCCAAACCCTAAAGCCTAAACCCCTAAACCCTAAACCCCAAAGGTGGGGAGTAGATTGCAGCCTGGGTACCGCACCCCAGAAGACCGAACCTCAAAAGGCGCGATCCAAACCGCTTCCAATCTCACACCAGCATAACTTGCTTCCCCAATAAGCCAAATATTGAACCCTAAACCCTCAACCTCGCTTCTCCCGAAAATCCATACCAAAGACCGTCCAACCCAAACAGGCAGGGCTACAGTGTTTGTAGGGACTCCTTCAACCCCGCCGTGCTGCAAATCGAACACCAAAGCCCCAAGCCCTAAGCCCTAAACCCTAAACCCCTAAACCCCAAACCCCTGAACCCCAAACCCAAAGCCCTAGACCCCTAAACCCCAAACCCTAAACCCTGAACCCTAAAGCTGCCTGGGCCTTCAAGATGACACCCAAGTGCAGAAGCCTCAGCCGACCAGGCGTAGGCTGTGAGCCCCCTCAGTTCGGCTTCCTGTAGCGGTTTGGATATCCCAAAGGGTCCCATGTACTGTTTTGAATTCCTAATATAGAAACCCTGCAGTCTTTTGGCAGAGTCACGGTACAGGCCTGCCCTTTGCTTCAAACAAGAGCTCAAAAATAGAACTGGAAATGAGCCCCGAAGGGGCCTTCGGAGTATGCCTAAACCCTATAAGCCCTGAACCCCTAAACCCCTAAATCCAAACCCTAAGCCCTAAAACCCTAAACCCTAAAACCCTAAACCTTTAAATCTAAACCCTAAACCCTAGAACCCTAAACCCATATAGAACCCTAAACCCTAAAAACCCTAAACCATTAACCCTAAACCGGGCCAGGTGCCAGAATCGGAAGATTGCAGGCAGGTCGCAGCTCGTCTTCCGCCTCCCCCGGCGACTGCGCCTGCAGCATTTAATCACTCTAGGAACTTAGGATTTAGGGTTTAGGGTTTAGGAACCTAGGATTTAGGGTTTGGGAACTTTGGATTTAGGGTTTAGGGAACTTAGGATTTAGGGTTTAGGAACTTAGGATTTAGGGTTTCGGGTTTAGGAACTTAGGATTTAGGGTTAAGGAACTTAGGAATTCATGATTTAGGGTTTAGGAACTTTGGATTTAGGGTTTAGGGAACTTAGGATTTAGGGTTTAGGAACTTAGGATTTAGGGTTTCGGGTTGTAGGTTAGGATTTAGGGTTTAGGAACTTAGTATTTATCTGAAGAACCTGACTTTTCAGGGTTCCTCATTATGATGTTTTTTATATAACGTCCTCAAAACGGTAGGTTCTTTTGGGGTCTAGCTGGGGTTTAGGAACTTTGGATTTACCCGTTCCGATCACGGTGCGACTTTAGATCAAAACGAGAGTTCGGGTCCATTCTTGCTGTGGGTTTCAGCTGAGGGTCTAAGGGTTCAGGGCATCGGGGGTCGAAGGTTTAGAGTGTCGGGTTTAGGGCTTCTGGGGCTTAATGTTACAATAGGGTTTACGGGTAGAGGGCGTGATTGATGATGTACGCCAATGCCACCCATTTGGCTCTTTTCTGAATGGACAAGAGTGCCTCAGCGATGACGGTGACGGCAGAGTTCACCAAATACCTCCAATGGCAATCCAAGGTGGGCAAAGAGCACGCAAAAGTGCCAAAAGAACAGCTGTACAGAAATCGTTCACACTCGTTTAAACAGTCGCATTGGCGATAGATCTACTGAATCATTCTGCTAAGAGCGCTCGCTGATATGGAGGATTTTGTTCTGACCAGGATAGCGACAGAACCCGAAACATTACGACGACGTTCAGACATGGCATGGGGAAGCCGAACGACCCTCTCAAGTCCTGCATGTAGTGACAGTACATGTGGTGAGGCCCATGGAGGGTGATCCACCTGTGGCCATGTCGAAAAGTTTACTGGAAAGCTCCGGGGTGCGTGTAAGTAGGGTCAACAATTTCGTATATACATTGGAAAGATGCAGGGAACCTGTAGCAGAATGGAGGTACATACGTGTGTATGTGTATATATATATACAATGCGCTTAGTGTGCATAATAGAAGTGCCTGTGCTCACAGCCCAAAAGATTGACAATCCTGCCTGCGGTCCGGAAACATGTGTATGTATGTATATATTTGTATATGTGGGTATATGTACACGCATACTCTAAGCATAACTTTAGGCCGTAGACCGTAGACCCTGCACCCAGTAAACCCGCCCGATGTGTCGCACTCAGTGATTGCATCGTCGAGGTCCGGAACACCGAACTTGACCCAAGCCGCCTGGCAGGACCGCAGGTTTAGGGTTTAGGGCTGATGCTGTTGATGGACAAGAATCTCCATGTCCGAAAAAACCCTCTGAACTATTTTGGGGGTGAAGGTAAGCTTTGCCATGCCTGTAATCTTGAAGACTGAGCCCAAACTCCTGAACTTTCCAGAGCAGTCTACCAGTCCTGAAGCTTCGAAGTGCTTCTTACTTTTTTTCCAAAAGAGCCAGAAATCCTAAGCCATACTCCCCCTATAATAAAATAATGACAAGATGATGTAGACATCCTAAAGACGGTCCTTGACCTCAAAGCCCCAACAGACCTGCAGGAAATAAAGAGATCCCGGCACCCTAAACCCTAAACCCCAAACAGTCCTTAAATCTCAAAAAGCCAGAAGTTTCCAAAAACAAAAACAGGAGATGCCAAGGAAAGCCGTTTGGATGAACCTGTTGGAGCAACCCTAAGAGGAACACTAACTCTAAACCCTAAGCCCTAAACCCTGAACCCTAATCCCTACCTAACCCCCAAACAAAAAAAAGCTTGGTAAAGTCATGGCCCAACCTTTTAAGGGATATTATTCTACATGGCGTTGGGGGTCCAGGTACGCCTGAAACCGTGATGGCCGCTGCTTGGCGCCTGAAGCGTCGCGCGAACGAGGCGCTCACGCTTCTCCGCCCTGGCCGGAGAGGTCGGATTTGTTACGCAGGCTTGTAGTTTGTTTTAGTTTATGATAGTTTATGTTTGTTTAATTGTGTATTTTGCCACAACCATGTTTCATAGGTCGAAGGGTTTAGGATTTAGGTTTAAGTTGCCACGGCGAGGTTTTACGGGCTTCGGGATGCTATTTAGTGTGGAAACCTATCATGGTAACTCGTTAGCAAAAGTCCACGGAGAGGTTGCGCTGGAGGAACACACAGCATCCGGGATGGAAAATGCGGGGGCCATAATAGAATAGTACGGCTTCTTTTTATAGGGTTCCCTCCACAGGCTCACTGAAACGGGTTCCTATACGGAAACCCTAACCCTAAACCCTAGACCCTAAACCCTCATTGAAACGAGATCCTATACGGGGTATTGTCATTGTATAGGGGCCTTCATAATCAGAACAATGCTTTCGGGTATATGCAAGTTTAGGAAGTCTCAGGAACATATTCGTAATCATTCAGGCTTCGGCTTAAACACTTCAAGCAAGCAAAATGCAATACATCATTCAATGCCGGCAATTTACCCCCTGAACCTACATCGAAAATCCTGAACCACACCCATGGGCCATGACATCTGCAATTCAAAACTCTACCTCTTGGCTCGAAAGCATAACAAACCCCGTACCAGGAAACGGAACGAAATAGTCTGGGGGCTAGGTCGCCAGTACAGGGGTTGGTTATTTGGGGTCTGGGGGTGTTCAATTGTCGCAGTTGAAATTCCCAGGGAACATACTCCAATGGTTGCGCTACCACCATGCATGAAAGGACTTACCCATAGGATCCATAGTAGTTCCTCATTGGGGAATACCTTTTAGGATCCTAAATATAAACCACAAAAAGGAACTATCATGGAGCCTACGGGTAAAACAACAATCAAGAGGAGCTGTGAACGCTGTGGCGGGCAATCGGTAGCTTCTTTCATTCTACGCTTCTGTCCCGCAGCCACTGGCGGACGCAAACTTCTCCCAGAACCTGTGGCGGGGGAGGTCTTCTGAATGTGTTGATCATGCCTTGGCAGTGTTCTGGTCTCTCTTTGAGCGGGCATAGGGGTCGTAAAAACATGACCAAAAAAGTCTTCGGGGAACTCTTTGCTAGAATGATGAGACGTGTAGAGGAACATCGCCATTAAACTCAACTCTTCTACACTATCTCTGACCCGTGAAGCAACATTTTCATCTTAAGGTGTCAGTTCAATACAGGCTGGACTAATCAACGGGTCCCAGGGTTATCTACGCCTCATTCAAGACCTCAAAATATCTGTACATATATATATATATATATATACATAGGATACATAGGGGTGTGTGTGTGTGGGGTGTGTGTGTGTGGGGTGTGTGTGTGGGGTGTGTGTGTGTGTGTGTGTTTGTGTATGTGTATGTGTGTATGTGTGTATAGGTGTGACTATGTGTGTGTGAACAGATATGCATGTTTCGTGCATTTGCCCGGGGGCCTGGGTTCCTGAAGTACTGCCCATTCTCCCCGCGCGAAACAGACCAGATCGTTGTCAGATACCATCCAGCCACCAATCCTTGGTTGAGGACTCAAGGACCCTATAATTAATCCCTAAACCCTAAACCCTATAATTAATGAAACCCTAAACCCCCCATATACTTTATAGGTCTTCGACCATGAAAGCCCTGAGCCTTATACTGGAAAATACTTGCAATAAGAACTGAGCATTATACCCTACACCCTACAAGCCCTAAACCCCAACGCCCTAACCCCTAGACCCTAAACCCTAAACCCCCAAACCACAAACCCTAAACCCCTGAAGCCAGTATACCCTGTAAAACCCTCAACGCGGGATCCTTGACTCTACACCCGTGTGGCTAAGCCTTGATTGAGTCCTAAACAAGTGACTACTCACACTTTCCAACATCCCTTTATTGATATACCTTAAACATTTTTCGGAAATTACTGCTATAATGTATGTCGGGGATTGCTGCCATAATTTTTGGTATATTCCTTCATTGCGCGATCTTGGAAGATCTGGTAGCTATAGTCCTGAAGCCTTTCATTCTATGAAGGCTCTGCCTCAACCACCGGAAACCCCACCGTGACAAGGACTTGTATGAGGATGACATAAGAAGGAGCCCTCAACGGGTAGGTAGCACCTTTCCCTAAGGGTCCATGTGCCCAAAAAGTATATGCTTAGGCCTTAATGTAGTCCCTATATGGGTACTTTAGGGTCAAAGTATGCTCATATGGATACATGGACCCTTAGGGTTTTATAGCGCCCCGAAAACCGCTTTGATCCTCCGGTCCAAACTCATACGAAGAATGCCGGCTAAGGATGTGAAGATGCTTCAGAGCATAGTTGGCCCAAGTTCTTGGAAGTGGGGTTTCAGCTTTAGAAGTTATGAAGTTTTAGGATGTAAGGGTTCGGGGTTCAGGGTTAAGTTAAGGGTTCAGGGAGCATACACTTAGTATGTCAGCCGGGGCCAGGCTTGTAGCTATTATAGGCGTCGACTTCTGCACCGTGAGGCTCTGCAAAGTACTCTATCCTCACAAGCGGAATAGTCTGTCAGGGGAATAGTCTTTCGAGGGAAAGCCAAGGTTGAAGTGAGGCTCGGCTAACACAATATATGCCAATTTCCTTGGTCCTTGAGTGTTCTGGTTCTTTTTGTTCCCAATCGCAAGGAACTGCTAACCTTCCGCCTTTCTTGGAACAACCCCTTGCTGTCGAGCGTCGTAGCTTGATCACTTGGGTCGAATGGATCTGTCTGTGCCCGTGGAGCATCGAAGATCGCATAGTTCGTGAAGAGACACACCTGCAGTGTACGTACTGATGGGGCATGGGGCCTCATAGGAGCAAAAGCCAACGCCAAACACTGAGACTTAAATGCCATACACTACCCCAACCCTCCAGGTACCTACTATAGAGAGTACTAGAGCCCCGAGGGCCCCATACAATGTCGTGGCCTACAGGCGTAGAATCCTAAGGCCTAAACCCTGGATCCAAAGTGCCCGAGAACTAACTCCGAGAGGCCAACGACTTGGGCATCCAAACCTATTGTTATTGCCCTACTGTTGATGATATAAATCCTGCATTACCTTAAGGACTCTAAACTATGGGAATTATGGTATATTCCTTACTGTGGGTAATGCAGGATTTATATCATCAACCGTATTTACTTAGATGTCGAGTAGTTACTAGGGGAACTAAAGGGTGAACCATTGCCATTATATGGGTAGTTCTCTAAATTAGGATACTTTTTTAGGGTCCTTTTTATAAGGGTGCCGTACCATATTGGGGACCCAAAAAGGGACCCGTTTTTAGAGAGCTACCCGTATAGGTTTTAGAGTCTAACAAGGTAGAGGTCTCCTACTCTACTCATAGGTATAAGACTGCGAAGTAGACTAGGGCTTTTGGTGGCAGAATCTCTTACTTAGAATGAGGGACCTATGCTACTTACTGGGCCCTATGGAAGAATACCACTAATCGCTGAAGGAAGCCCCTATGTAACCTCGAAGGTCAAAGGCTCAAGTAGATGCTAACCTCAGAAGTTACACACCCTTTCATGACAAAAAAGAAGCCCCAACAGGCGAAGCAGGGTTGGGGATGTAGTGTCTTGTAAGCCCAAGTATAAGAGTTTCCGAGTGTTCAGCATGCTTTGTAACATGACTGGAAGGGTTTGGAGTTCATGTAAGGACAGTACAGCCTAATTCCGTAGAGACTGGGATGCGTGCTTGATAAGAAGTACAAGGGGGACCTGCGAGAACAAGGAGGGCCGTCTGAGTCTGATATAGTTTCTGATAACAAACACTACCTGGGGTCCCGGTTTTCAGAAGCGCAAAACGAAAAGTCACAGTAATCGGCACATGAAAGCATAAGATTGGCCGCACACACGCAAAGGGAGACTACCAGTAGTCTTTGGTGAGCTACGCAACGGCAGCTGCATGCCTCAGAATGGCAGTAACGAACCTGGTCATAAGAGAACAAGACACATACTGAGCATCGCCCTAAACCTGACACACTTGTCCCATAGAAACTCAAAACCTATCCAGTCGGGTCTGCATATCCCTAAACCCTAACCCCGTTATGCAAGACAATAAGAGCGAAGTTCCACGTCGCCTTGTGGCTCCTGTAGCCGGGACCCCAGGAGCCCAGGATGGAGAAGGAGCCAAGGCAAACCTGGGGTTTAGGGTTTAGGGCTTAGGGTTTAGGGCTTAGGGCTTGGGGTTTGGGGTTTAGGGTTTAGGGCTTAGGGTTTGGGGGTTTCTTTTCAGTGTTTTGAGGGCTCTTTTCGTCCGCACGAAACTTGGGGTTAGGCTGGTAGCTTGAACTAGGTAGCTTAACCAAATCCTCCCTAAACGCTTGCAGACTGATCGTCGGGGCCGAGCGTGCTCAGTCGCATCTTCCAGCTTTGAACCCTGCAGCGCAGAAGCACAATGCAGGGACCTTAACATCTGAACAGGGCTTGGCGATATGTTATGGCTTGTATCAAGGAACCCTACATAGGAATACTGCTGCTAACGATTAAGGCCCCCGATGTTTGAACCTCCATAAAGCCTTTACAATGCTTACATTCTTTAAAACCCACAACCCTCGAACAAAAACCTTGAACCCAGTCTGATACAGTCTTGGCCTGACCAGAAGACCGACACATGTTAGTCATCTTCTCGGCACCGCCGTCCAAGAATCCCCAACTTTAAGCTCCAAGGGTGAATTTCGGAATTGTGCATGAATGCAGGCAAGTAAGTACACGTGCTACTTTGCAGCCTTGTGACTTTCTCACTGCTCATCTGTGTTTGTGTGTGTGTGTGTCATGTATGTCATCTCTGAAGCTGCACGCTACAGACTGATGCAGGCGCTCAACTTCTGACTGCTAAGATGCGATGTGTGCTCAGGGTAGCCCAATCGGCGGCAGTCACAGACCGGACACCCAAACGAACCTGGCTGTACACATTCTTGCAACATGTCAATATGAGTGTTCACACGCGGAACAGACCTGCGTGCATGTACTATACTATACCCCAACCGGAAATCAGAAAACACACGGACATCTTATAACCCAATCGAAAATCCTCAGCCCCCAAGCCCAAAAAAACGAAGACTTTCAAACCCCAAGTGCCCAAGACGAGCAGCGCTGAGCCATGTGGGTGCCAAGGCCAAACTCTCGTGGCCAAGAGTATCTGCGACCAGCTGCTGGATGACCTCCGGGAGAAAGGACGTCGACATCTGCAGCCCAGAACCCTCAAGCAAGGCTTCTATATGAAAACCCGCTTGGGATGTAGGGTAAAAAGGTTTAAGGCATCTTTGCTCGGCTGGTCTACAGGCCTGAGTCTCAGGGTGAAGCAGAACCCAACAACAGTCCCGAGGTTTCCAGAGTTTAGAGTTCAGGGTTTAGGGGTTTGGGGCTAAGGGGTTTAGCGTTTAGGGGTGTGAAGTTCAGGGTTTAGACTTTAGGGGTGTCGTTTAAGGGTTGATTTCAAGAGGGTCGCTTTCAAGATTCCGTAGGGTTTGAGGTCCAGGATTCCTTGCTTCTGTAGGGATAGTTATAAAGGTTTAAGACTTGGGGCTCGGAAACCGTTTTGAGGGTCCATGCCATGGTCAGCGGGGAGCCCTGTGCATGAACCCCATGGGAAAACTCTCTGAATTCGGATCCTTTTTGGGGGTCCCTCTTGTAAGGGCGCCGTACTATTTTGGGGCCCTAAAGAGGGACCCTAATTTAGAAAATTTTCCCCATGCCATCGGCCACCCCAAGGCCCCTGTCACGCTCGTTTTGCATGCCTTCAAGGGAAGAGTCTGACCCATTCTGCAAATCCCGCTCTGTGCTGGCGACACATCTGAGATGTTATTGGGAGGTGGGCACTTTCAAGACTCTCGTTGCTGGCTCGCGTCGTTGTAAGCCGGATGGTCGCGCCGATGGCAAATCCTAAACCCTGAACCCCCAAAGGCCCCAGATCCTAAACCCTATAGGACCCTGAATCCTGAACTGAACCCCCCAAAGGAGCTCTTAAAGGACCCTAAACCCTAAGCCCTAGAGACCCTAAAACCCCCCCGAATTAAAGGAGCTCTACCCATAGGCCCCTAAGTAGTTCCTTTTTGGGAAACCCTATAGCATTCTACATATAAACCAGAAAAAGAACTACTTAGGGGCCTGTGGGTAGATAAAGGACCCTGAGGGTCTGCAATTTTAGGAGCCTGCAGGATGGCACAGGCAAGCAAACCTTGCTGGCAGTCGTCCCAAACCACAGCCAGCGGTGCGTGGCTTTTTCCGGTGCTCCTCGCACTGAGGGTAGGATAATGTAGAGACTTCTACCCTAAACCCTAAACCCTGAACCCTGAACCCTAAACTCTAAACCCTGAACCCTAAACCCTATGAGGGCCCTGTGGGAATTTGCGGTCTAAAGCGCTCAGCGTTTAGAGCCAGGTGGCTTAAGGGTTCCGGGATTCGGAGCTTCAGAACTCGGGCTGTTTCTATCTAAATCCCAAACACTAAGGCTACACTCTACTATATTGTAGCTGTGCTATAATTATGATATATAATATAACATAATATGATATAATATAGTATAATGTCATATGTTATGCAATACAGTAATATACGATACCTTTCCTTCTGATGATTATACTACGTTACACCATATGTATACGATACCAAAGATCTTCACTGCCGAGGCGCAGGCCTGGTAGAAGGCCGTACTTCCTCCACATTCCTCGTTTAGGGTTTAGGGTTTTGGGTTTAGGGTTTGGGGTTTAGGGTTTTGCGTTTAGGGCTTAGGCCGCAGAGTCGAACTCCTAACCCAAACAACACATAGGATGCACCCATAGGCTCCAGAGTCGTTCCTTTTTGTGGTTCATATTTGGGATCCTATAGGGTATATAATCCCCATAAAGGAACTACTATGGAGCCTATGGGTACACAGGGCTGGGGGTTGATGGGTTTCCTGCTGCGGGTTTAGGTGGTTTAGGGCCTATAGGCGCTACAGTGGCTCTGTTGAGGGTTCCGGTGCCGGCTACTACGGTTGATGATATAAAACCTGCATTACCCATAAGACGGAATATACCATAACTCCCATGATTTTTGTCCTTAAAAGGTAATGCAGGATTTATACCATCAACAGTAGTATAGAGGGCTTTGCCGGCTCTGTAAGGGTTTGGAGGTTGGGGAAGATTGCGGGCTCAGGGGTTTAGGCTTCTAAGACCTGGTTCTTGAACCGGTTTTGGGGCTTAGGGGCGTGGGGCTGCTATCAGATTCGAGGATTTAGAGCTTTAGAGTGTGGCGGCTATATCGGGCCTTACGAGGCTGCGCCAATTTGCTGTGCAGAGGCTTAGGGCAACTGGGCTCTCAGGCCAACTTCGGGGGCCCAGCGAAGGGGACCCGGATTCGGAGAACTACCCCAAGCATGAAACGATTAAGCCCAGAGTGCTCAATAAGTACGACTCAACACTGCCACACAACGGGCATCGGAAACTGTTCAATGGTTCGGGCTTGGACGCTCACACCTGAACATGTTTAACCCGACCCTGGCCTGCACCCCTAAACCCCAAATCCCAAACTTCAAACCCTAAATCCTAAACCATAAATCCCAAACTTCAAACCTAAACCCTTAACCCCCCCTCTCAGGGTTCGTCAAGGCTCGATGCTCGAAATGCACGGCATTGGGCGAGTGTACCGCATCGGAGAAGATCAGGTTCCTTGGTGTCGGTGCACTTGGTTTCTATTACTACCATTAGTATTCCTACCATTGCTATTACTACTATTGTTATTATAATGTTATTATTATTATTATCATCTGTTTTTAGCAGTATTATTACTCGTATTATTATTACTATTATTATTACTATTATAATAATTATTATGTCCCGCAGGGGGTTTCTTGCTGTTCCGAGGCTCAGGTTCTGTCCAAAAAGGTGTTGACCCAGGATGCTCCAGACGTTTTCCTGGTCTTCACCTCTTGATGGCAGCATCTCAGAAATCGCGCCCCGATCTTTAGGGTCGTTCAAGGTGCCTCGGCTGGCAAGTCGGATGACGGGCATCAAGACATCGGAACCAGTTCTAAGCTGTTACCGTACTATACTTTGCCAGCCTGCAGATGCCAGAGATGGCACTCACTATGCTTGGGCCGAGCTGTTAGTTGACAGGACTGTGCGATGAGAGAAAACCGCAGTTCACGCATAGCTGCAATTCCAATCGCCAGCACTTGCCTTGGACACTCGGTGGATACAATCACGGAAGTCCGCCTGGCGTCCATCGACAATCGTTCCTTGTAGATACCAAATGCTCCGTGAAATGTTCTTCTTCACAAACTCCTGCAAGCGCTGCCGGCGAGTTCCAGGCCGAGGCCAGTATGCAAACAGATGTTCATGGCTGTCCCGCCCGCAAGAGAAAGGCCGTACTATGCTCTCCAAGTTCTGCGAACCGCAAGCCCAGTCGTTGCTCCAGGTGGCTTCCTGACCTTATGGGGCGAGCGGTCGCTGTTTCTCGCGGATGTGACCCCAAACCCTAAATCTGAAGCAAAGCCCGAAGCCCCAAACACGCAAAATCCCGGCCACACGCCTCGTCTGTCCCGAAGGGCCCATGTAATTACCCAACTAGGATATACTTTGACCCCAAAGTACCTCTACAGGGACTACATTAAGCCAAACTTTATTCTATTTGGGCATATGGACCCTTATACCCTAAACCCTTATGGTACCCTTATAGAACCCTAAAAGGAAACCTCATAGGAACCCGAATATGAATTAAAGTATATCTTCCTACATTCTTATAGTTCCCATATAGAAACCCTTCTCGATCCCTTTAAGGATCCCTTTAAGGTCTACTTTGTTATCGGACATATATTCCGTGATTGAGGGATTTTCGGAGCTCTGGGACACCTGGGGCCCCTCCTAAGCCCCGAGGCCCTGAAGCCTTCACTGCAAAGGCTGGAAAGTTACGCGTCGCAGAGTTTAGGGCTTGGAGTTTAGGATTTAGGGTTTAGGGTGTAGGTTTCAAACTTTGGGGCTTAGGAGTTACGGATTTAGGCATTCCCAGCCCGTGTACCTGTTCAACCAACACTTTGGCCTTTACAGGGCCACGGTATATATACCATCTATCAGTCTATCTATCGATCTGTCTGTCTACCTACCTATCTGTCTATCTATCTACGTACCTACCTACCTGCCTACCTGCCTGCCTCCCTCTACCAACCTGCCTGCCTGCCTTCCCTGCCTACCTACCTACCTATCTACCTACCTGCCTACCTCCCTGCCTCCCGACCAACCAATTAACCTACCTACCTACCTACCTACCTACCTACCTGCCTACCTGCCTACCTGCCCACCTGCCTGCCTGCC
>CAJNJA010047008.1:0-26390 GCA_905231915.1 Symbiodinium necroappetens | reverse complement strand
CTCTTGGTCTCTTCTTCGGTTGTGCGTGTGAAAAATCCGTAGAGCCGTCCTCCGTGCTTGATGGTTTTCGGGATTCCTTCGGGGGTCGTTCCACGAGGTTGAAGTTATTCTTCGGAGGAGACGACAGCAGTTCATGGCAGCCTCGGCAGACGAGCGCGTTCATGACGCTCTTCTACTACTACTACTACTACTACTACGACTACTACGACTACTAATACTAATACTACTGCTGCTGCTGCTCCTCCTCCTCCTCCTCCTACTGCTGCTGCTGCTACTACTACGACTACTAATGCTAATACTACTACCGCTGCTGCTGCTGCTGCTACTACGACGGCTACTACTACTACTACGACGACGACGACGAAGAAGACGACGACGACGACGACGACGACGCCGGCTGCTGCTGCTGCTGCTGCTACTACTGTTGCTGATTGTTCGACTGCCTTTGAGAACCTAAGCTACTATCATCTCTTCAAAAACTGCGACTGACGTTGCTACAACAGTGGTAAAGAGCACCTATATCGTCAAGAAGGCGAGCAACCAGACCCACATTCACGACAACGAAAGTCATGAGCAATAACAGGTTCAGCTACAACGAGGATGTTTCCTGCAATTCATTTTGGCCTTTGCTGCCCATTGGTACAAAAGCGTAAACCTCACAGCACTGTTCACAACACGCAGGATTCTGCACGCGTTTAGTCTTCTTCAATGCTAGCCAACAGCTCATGATCGTCATGGCGGTCCAGCATTTCCAAACTTCCAGCGGCCTTCACTGTGCATCAGGCGAAAGCTTCGTCACCTCCCCCCAGGTCGCCGCTGCGGGTTGTGAGGAAGATGGATGCATGGGCTTGGCAGGTGTTGGTTATACCTGAAATCCTAAACCCCAAACCCCCAAACCCAACCTGACGAGTCTTCTGATGATCATCGATGGGGTTGCAGATGGGGGCACCGGCAAAAGCCACCTGTACCGGCAGCAGAGAGGAAATTCAACCGCGCACAGGCAGCGCTCCAACCGTAGTAATTCCAAAGCAGCTGCTGACCGGAAAACCCCATAGAAGACAGAAGAGTGCACAGAAGACCGTGCACCCGACTGTGGCATATGCTAGTCGTCGTTGGGTGAGAAATATCATGAACAAAGCAAACACAAGCATCAGCGGCCATTGGTGCAGGCAGGCAGATCTTGCTTTCGACGACGAAGAGGAGGCGGAGGCGGTGGAGGCATGGCTGGATATGGTTCCACACATTCTGCCTGGTGCCAGAGGTCATACCCAAACTCTCAAGCACTTCGCTCCACAAGCTGATGCCGCAAAAGCTCACCCTGCACGCTGTGCCGGAAAATGAATGCAGTTTCATCGAAACCTTCCTCCGGCCAGAAGCCTTTGCACGAAGTCCACGAAGCTCTGAATCCGAAGTCATCCGAACCCAGACGGCAAAGCTGAACTAAGATAGTTGTGTGTTTTTCCTGAATCCGCATTCCACTTAAAGTATACTGGCACGGGGGCACAAGCTTTTGCAAAGACAGATACACCGGTAAGGAGCTCACAGACAGCGAAACTACTCCAAACCCCTAAACCCCCCAACCCCTAAACCCCTAAATCCTAAACCCCTAAGCCCCAAAACCCCTAAAGCCCTAAAATCCTAAACCTCATGAACCATTGAAGGGAACCCGACTGCCGAACCACGTGCGGACTATCTGCTCCAGGCCCCCGGGCTTGCAGAGCCTGGCCCCCGGAAGAGTGCAGTGTGTGTGTGTGTGTATATATATACAAATAAAAGGTATATGGTATATACATATATATACACACAAATAAAAGGTATGTATATATATACATATATATATATGTATATATATATATATGTATATAAATATGTATATATAGAAAAAATAATAATATGTGTATCTATATATATTTATATAATATGTATATAATCTATGTACAATGTGGTGTGTGCATATATATATATATCGGTTCGAACGACAAGGCAGTCAAGAACGGCTTCGGCATGCATCTTAGGAGTCTAACGCTACTTGTAGCAGGGATTGAGGGTACGCGCCGACGTAGCAACTTGCTTACTCAGGCTGTAGTACTCAGGACCCCACGTTCCCCAAGGCCAAACTCGAAGAGGCTTCGAACACACAGCCCAAAACCCCGCAACCATTAACATCCCTATAAACCCCCAAACAACCCTCCTTTCAATCACACCTTAATAGAGCCTCGTAACAGCGAAAGCTCTGGGACGCCGTCCGAGGCAAGGCCGCAGCACCTCCGAGGAAGCGGAGCTGCAAAGTGAGGCAAGGCCTTTGCTGGTTTGAGTTGAATAGGTTTCGGGTTTAGGGTTTAGGGCCAGGGCAGTATACTTATTTCTTGGATATTGCTTCCACTCAGAAACAGTTGAGCATGCATCTTAATGTGGATATATAAGGCCCTTAATAGTAACCCTATCATAGACTGTTACTGTATGGGGGCAGTACCCGAAGAATAGGGTAGAAGGTATAAGGGCCCAAAAGCCTTCTTCCAAATATGACGGGTTTTTATCTTGGGTTTCCAGGTCCAGCATTGTGGCGGGTTAAATCCATCTGGTTTGGGCTTAAGGCTCAAGGTTTGGGGTCTAGGGACGTGTTTGAGGCATCCTTGTGCCGCTGTGTTTTGGGGAACCACTGTTGGGGTTCTTGATTTATGTATGGGTTTTGGAATTCTGAGCTCTGGGGTAGGGGTTGGGTTCTTTTGAGTGTTTATGACAGCGCGGTGCGGCTAGCTATGCTTATCTAGGACATTTTCAGGTGGGTGGTTACCGTTGTAGGAGCCTTATAGAAGCTCTATATACCTTATAGAAGCCTTATAGAAGCCCTATATATCCTAAACTCCCCCACCTGTAGTTTCCTTTTAAGGTTATGATCTACATGGTGAGGAGCTCGTTTTCTGCTAACCGTTTGAGATCCAAGGCTTCGAATTATAAGCACATGGGTAGTTCTCTAAATTAGGGTCCCTTTTGGGATCCCGTTTAGAAGGGTGCCGTACTATATTTGGGACCCCAAAAAGGGACCCTAATTTAGAGAAGTACCGACATGCTCATTCCCAAGCTCTTGGCACCTTTTCTGCCCTCGCCTGCGAGGTAGCCTTCTCAATAACAACAGTAGGCCCTGGCAGAAACAGTACGGCGCCACAAAACCCCCTTTCACTGTTTGTGTGCGCGTACTGCTTTTGGATGTCTGCGGTGCGGACGGCCTGATATTTCTTTCATTTTTCCCAGTGTCCTCATGCAGCATTCAGATTGGTGTTTCTACCAGCAAAAACTCCAGTACATTCGACTGAATTAATATCACGGCGACTGCTACTCTAATTAGTGCTGCAGTCTTTGCTAAATCCTCGCAATGATTTCTCCGACTACCCTCTCTGTCAATCTCCCTTCTCACTATGCTTCCTCGTGCTACCCTTATAAGGGAACCCTAAACCCTAAACCCTAAGCCTTGTGGCGTTGATTTGTGAATAGATGCATGGCACAGGTCCCAGCCGCTGCTCTTACGTTCGACTCTCGGCGGTCTCAGGGAAGCTACGGTGCATCGGTGTGAAGCTTTTTGGGGTCTAGGCATGGGCCTTTAGGCTATGCTCCTGGGGCTTTGGAGCTATCTTAGCGTCCTTGAGTGGATATGGCACTGTTGCTCGTCATCACGTGCGGCTTCAGAAAACAAGCTGGGGAATGTCCGGGAGTCGCCGCAGGCAGGCTGTTAACTCCTGAGACGCAGTAGCTGTCGCCGTACGACGCAAAAAGTCCATGATGCTGGCTCCAACGGCCCGCCATGCAAGCCCGTGCCTGTGCGTTCCTTCGCTGGTGGAAGGCTCTTGTTGCTGTGGCCGTATTTCCCATCACCATCTTGCACTTAATGAGCAACTAGGTTTAGTTGATGCTATTAACTGTTATTGTCATTGCTGTTGGCTTTGGAGAATTATCTGCATGTGCAGGGTCCAAAAATTGTGGTTGTCGCTGCAGCTGCACACGTTTCTAGGTTTTGCGACTTTTGCGCCCTTTCCATCAGCAATCGTTCTATACAGTTGCAATTGTGTGGTCATGAAGCATTGAGCTTTCGCCTAGGCGAGCAAAGGTGGAAGTCCACGACCATCCGCAAAAGCAGCAAACAAATACTGTAGCAAGCTGCACAGTTACGCAGGCTCTGGTGGATCGTTCGGTGTCCACCTGAGGGTTCAAAGTTCAAGGGCAAGTCTAAGCTCCTGTCGAAATGACTCCAACGCGCCCAGTTCTGTCATTTGATTGCCAAACCGGCCAAACCACTAACACCAAGTGTGCATGCTGTGAGGCAAAGTCCTTTGTCCTTCGACGAAGACGAGGAGGAAGATCGCGAGGCCGACTTGCAAGAGCCCGATAAAATGAGAGTGTTTTTTTTTATTTTTTGTGGGGTTTAGGGCCTAGGGATTGTAGGGGATGATTATCGTATATCCAGGTAGAAAGGAACAGATCAGTTGTTCCAACAAAGGTGATGCTGTCCTGGGTTCCCAACTTGCCAGACGATCTTTGCCCTCTCATTGCCTCTAAAACCGCACTTGCATCATCCCTCCCCCTATAGACCTTCTACATAGCCGTAAAATAATCCAAAGACACCATGCTGCCATGCATGCAAAGCGACAATACACTGCTGGAGGCTCCGTCGCGGAGCGTCGAAGATGGGAGGCACATACTCTGGGCCGTGGCGTCTTGCATATACAGCAACGGATAGTATATGACAACTTCCAAGGTACCTATGCGCACGTTCATACATGAGTCAAGTTTTCGCCGGTTGAGAAAATAACAGGAAGTAGGACTTTGTCGCCCTGGCCTTGGGTGAGGCAGAGCCCTCTGGCTTTTGACGACGAGGCCGATGATGAGAAAGCCAAGGCAAAGCAAGGACAATGAGTGGCAACACACCTAGCGTGCCTGCCCTCCTGTCTGTCTTCCTCACACTTCTTGTCGCTTTCTCGTTGTGTCTCTTCGTCTCATTCTCGCTCTCTCCCTCTGTACCTGGGTCTCCACCTTGCCCCAACGCCCACCACCCCCACTCCGTCCCGGTTCTGCTCCCCCTTCCCCTCCCCCTTCTCCCCCTCCCTCCTTTGTGTGTCTTCTGCCACACACGTTACAAACATCTGTGTCTGTGCGTGTCTCTCGCTCTATTTCTGCATGTCCATCTCTCGTGCTCTCGCTCTCGCACTCTCTCTCTCTCGCTCTCTCTCTCCCTCCTTCCCTGCCTCTCTCTTTAAGTATGTTTGTTATTCGCTCATGTTGGCTTATCTGCTTGTATGTGAACACACACTGCATTGAAGGCATCGGCAGAGCCTTTTGCCACAAAACCGTATTCTAATTATCAAGGCCCATATTGAACATATTTCCTCGATCCGGGTCTCGTGCTGGCAATCATGCACTCGCCCCCTTCCCCTATGAACAAGACGAACCTCCGAACCGGGGGGTTCTTCAGTGTAAGGTTTTATCTGCAATGACTGCAATGACTTGAGAGTTGCCTTTCTCCTGAGAGGATGTCCTCTGCTTTGCAGCCATGGCCATGGCAGAGTCGCAACAACTAGTTCAATGCCCTCCCGAAAACCCTTACCCCATTCGTCTGTGGAAAGTAGGGGATCCTTCGTTTGTGAAGCGTGCGATCCTCAGCATCAGTTGTTCTTTCACATCGAGCCTTGCTTTGTTTCCACGCTTGGAGGCGGCCCCAGCAGCAGAGACCGGCAGGCACCAGGGCAGACGAAGGATTTGTCGTTATGTCAATGCTGGTACCCCCCGAGTTTCAGACAGCCTACAACGGTGACCTTTGTGTGGAGTTCGACTAGTTCTTAGTGCTTGAAGGCAGAGCGGCTTCGCCTTCGACGACGACGAGGACGAGCTGAAGGCACAAGCAAACGAAGAGACTGCGAAGTTTTCGTTGACGACCTCAACGTAGAGCTTCTGCCAATGCCTCTTTTTATTTACATGTCACCCGACAGTTTCTCAAGCGGGAGCGTGCAGTTGCAGCTGCCGGCGTGGATCTTTAGAGAAACTTCCTTGATGTTATTGCTTTAGATCTGGCTACGATGAACAGTAGTCTAGCAGTGACAAAAAAGAAGAGGCGGAGTATGATCATCCCTTGGTGGCAGTGACATGCTGGTGGTGGCGTGTTGGCGGCGGCGGCCCTGGGTGTGGAGGTGGCCCGCTGCTACTGCGACAACAACTACCACAGTCACAGCTTCAACAGCAATGCGATAGCAACAATGACGACAACAACCACGAGCACTGCGACGATGCCGACGCTACTACCATTGTCACTGCGACCAGTATTGCTGCCTCTACTATTACGGGAGTGCGATGCCACAGCTAGCGCTACAACACTCCCACCGCCTCGACAACGAGGGCGTTCCTAGTGATTCCTTGCTAGCGTGAGCCTATGCCAGGCTGCCCCAGCTGCGGCCGAGACCGCTAGGTGCAATCCGCAGTACCTGGGTTGGGGTTGGGACTCAGCGGATTTCCGGAGAGGATCTGGGTGGTCCTCCGAACGTGGATCAGCATCACCAGCTTTAGGATGAGAGGGTGCGTTACAAGATGTTGGAGAGTCGGGCTCCCGAGCTTCCTACTGCACCTGGCGCAGTTTCCTGATGGAAAAGCTTCATCCTGGGAAATGGTCCCAGAACCCCCCTCCCCAGACTCCCCCGGACCACCTCCCCAGTATTTAAAAAAATATTTACATCGGGGCGGGAATCAAATAATTTAGTGAATTTAAATCATATGGAGAAGGCCTTTGGATTTTAAGTTGTTTAATTCTGCTCCTGCGACCCCCTAGGCCATAGAACCTAAAGCAACATGTATTTGCTGCCTAGGTTGTGGGTCTGTTTTACAATACTCAGTTTCAGCTGGCAAATAGACCAGGTTTTAGTTGCACACGAGGGGGGGATAAGGTCCTTGTCTTCCGAAGTTCCCATCTGTCGAATCTAACAATCTGATCCGCCAGCTTGGAGGCATAGCCCTTTGACTTTCGAGGATGACATTGACGAAGGGGAGGCCTCGGAGAATTCAACATGACTGCTTAGTGGTGTCTGTTAGGTTTGCCAGTGTATCATTACAGGCATATTCGGTAACACTATCTGCGGAGACGCAACCGCAAGACTGCAAGCCAGCAGCAACAGTCCTACTCAGTGGTGTGTAGTGAGACACCGTCAAAATCTTTATGGCAACGCGAACGATAGCGACAATTGGCCGTGGCAACACAAAAAAGCGGTTCGTGCTGCTGGACGGTGCATGGTTGGTATGTTGCCGCGCTACATGTTCACAGAATGCCTTGATTAAGTATCTTGTCAAACTTGCAATGGCAACATTGCTCCCAGACCCCTATGCTTTTGTGCATGAGTGGTGTTAAACCAGCTTGCGCACGGCTAAGTGCTGCTGTATCTGGTAGACTACGACACAGTATGCATACACTTCGCATGCAGCCGTGAAACCGTTACATCAATATCTACAGCATGCCGGCACAGCTTGTGAGGCTGCCCGATGAACCTCAACAGTGTGAACAGATAACGTATAGAGCAAGATGCATCAGTACATCAGGGAAGCCATGACTCTAGAATTAGGACAGTGACTGTATGACGACTGGGTGGAGCAAGTTTGAGTCATCTACCAGAGACCGAGTCCTTTCTGGCAGAGCCCCACTTATCCGATCCTGTGGCTCCTCGAATCACCCGACAGAAGCTTAGGGGTCCAGGGTTTAGTCTTGGAAGATAGACGGGTCATGCATGGAACCCCGGAGCCTGAAACATTCCAGCCTACATTATACGATACATGCTGATTCACGCACACTGCCCCTAACCCTAAACTCTAAGCCCCAAACCCTAAGCCCTAAACCCTACACCCTAAACCCTAAGCCCTAAACCCTACACCCTAAACCCTAAGCCCTAAACCCCAAGCCAAGCCCCAAACCCAAGATCGGGATTAGGCGTTCTGAGGTTCATTGCTGGAGTTGTGTCATTGGGTTTCTGGATGTGATGACAGGTGACGTTTGATCCCAAAAATTCCGTTCTATTCTTTCTGCATAAGACGGATTAACTTTTGCTACCAGTAATTTAATTTTAAGTTCCATGATGGCGCAGAAATCACATGTCGCCTTCTCATCGGCGGTTGGTGCCCCCGCCTTGTTCGTTAACATCTAAACAGTCAAAAGGAATTTTATCTCCGCCGCAACCCTCAAACCGTGCATAGCCACCTAGAGCCTTCCTCCCAAAACCTCAGAAGCTGTACCAGGTTTATTGTTTACGGTTTGGTAGCAAAGGCGCCAGCTGCGGCAACTGAGCCGGCCAGGCGTGGGGGGGAAAGGTTTGGGATCATCATTGTTGTGAGATGCTGGTTCAGGGTTTAGTGGGTGTTTCTGGGATTCAGCGTTCCCCAGCTTTGCGTCTAGAGTTTTTGAGTTTAGGTCCGGGATGAATAGGTTGGAATACTTCTGCCAAAGCCGCGAGCCCCACGAAGGGTCGCGACAAGATTCCAGCAATCCCAGGGCTTCCCTTGCTGAGGCCACGGCGACGACCCCGCCCACCACCAACCACGACGACGAACCAAAACAACACCGCTTCCACAACAAGTGACGGAAATCCTAAACCATCCTAAACCCTAAACCCTAAACCGTGGCGGAAGTATGATCCGCTGAGTGTTGGATCTGCACTGAGGCAAGCTCCTTCGGCTTTCGAAGACGAGGAAGAGGCTTCCCTGGGGTTCCTGGGAGCCCTGAGAGTCTTTGCATGCTTTCCTTGATTTTATGGCAGACCCTAAACACCTAAATCCCTAAACCCCCCTAAACCCCTAAACCCCTTAAACCCCTAAACCCCTAAACCCCCCAACCCCCCTAAACCCCTAAACCCCTAAACTATTATTCTATTCCAGCTGCCCAGGCGTCTCTTCCTGCAGAGCCTGCCAGGCTCGCTGGCCTGGGTTTGTATAGGGGCCTAAGTGATGACCAATACTTTTTTTTGGGGTTTAGGGTTTAGGGTTGGGGGGGGGGGTCCTTATTATAACTACACTACAATGTACACCAAAACCCTATTCTAATGATTGCAGCCCCTACATTGTGGGGTTTGCAGGGGTTAGCGGTTTGCGGCTCATCCTTCGCAAGCCCTTTCTCTTCTCGCAGCGTGCATCTTGCACTGACCTGTCTAAGTTAAAGGGCTCGAGGCCCCTTCCCGGTGTCCTGAATACGATGCCAAAGAGTATCAGTTCGGACCCAGCAAGCTCTTCAACATCCCCAAACCTGCATGGATTGGAGATCTTTCGGTCCTGGGCAGAAAAATGCGGGGTCTTCTGCATGCTGACTGCGACTTGAGGGGTTTATTGCCGAGCGATGCATGTCAGGGCTGATGCCTCATTTCCAGAAGCCTCGATCCGCCGCATCTCGGAGGCAGGCACCACTCAGCTTCGGCGACGAAGACGACGAAGAGGAAGAAGAGGCATTGGGTTTAGGGTTTAGGGGTTTAGCGTTTAGGGGTTTAGGGTTTAGGGTTTTAGAGGCATATCCAAAACATCTACTTGCCTGCATGTTGTTGATGAAAGCGAGACGGAGCATGAGGTGCTTTTGGACTACCGGTTGGGACTGATGCCATCGGCTCTGTTCTGCACAGGTCCCGGAAGCCTCGCCGCAGACGAGCAGGTGGATCCGAAAGTTTGCGTCATCTTCGTAAATCCGAGGATCATCACCTCTTCCGTCTGCCTCTTCATAACCCAGACTACTGCCAGTGAGAACATACCAACGGTAGTAATGACAATGGCAACAAGGACACTTCCCGGCTCCCACTTTGGTACGCTGTTTCTGTTGGACGGCCCAAGCCTTGTCTATTCAGGCCATCGTTTGGTAGTCATGATGACCGCTTTGCCTTTGGCTGACCTCAGAGACCGCACTCAAAAAAGGACCCAGAGTGTGCCGACCACGGATGAGAGCCGTTGCCCATAGTGGCGTTCCAACCACAAACCACGTGGGAGGAAAAGAGGTCTCAAGCCAAAAATAAGAAAGCCGACACTCTTAAACCCTAAACCCCTACACCCTGAACCCCACACCCTTAAACCTAAACCCTCAAACCCTAAGCCCTTCAACCCTAAACGCTACACCCTAAACCCCTAAACCCTAAATCCTAAGCCCTTAAACCCTTAAACCCCGAAAGCCTGGCTCACGGCAAGACGTCGGCAGGCCTTGGGCCTCGGCACAAAGTGAGCCCGTGGAGCCCGAGGATGCAGGGACCCGAGCTTGCAGAGACTCTCGAGATGCTCTTTGAACATTGGGGGGCGGGGGTGGGGGAGGGGCGCCTTCGTGCGTGTCTCACAAAAGTGTTGGCCATCGTCGTCGTGATCATCATCATCATCGTCATCATCATCATCATCATGACATTGATATGGCATGCCCATGTTGGTGGCACGTTAAGCTGCAAGCTGCAGAGTATCTCTTCACTCTTGCTTGTTCAGTTCACGGAAGTACCAGGCGCGTCCCATCCTGCATGCATGAACCCGATGAGCCCAAGACTCGGACGGCTCTGTGCCGACAGAATATCATGACTAAGAAGATCGAGCATTTAGCATCACATTTCGATTATGGCCGTCATGATGAAGGCTGCAATTGGAGGTCAACATCATTATACCATTGTCCTCACAATCATCATCATCGTCAGTCCTATTGTTAGCTAGCATGTAGATGAACGGTGGTATTCCTACCATCCAGGACGACGATGATCAGTTTGCGGACTTTGCCAGCGTGGAGGCCTCAGGTTCTCCTTGGTGCTCTTCTTGCCCCTGCTGCCAGCACTGGTACTGCCGCCATCGGAATTGTTGCAAGCCTATCTTCATGTGGATGCTGCAGTTGCTTTGAGGCGGGGAGTCCACCGACGGTGTCCCAGCCCAGCGCTCCAGGCACCTGCTACCAGTAGCAAAGCAAGCGTGGGATCTTGCCATGGAGGGATCCGTGGTGTTTTGGGCTGTTTTTGCTGACCTGCCGTCGCTTTGGTAGGTGCCAAGGACGAAGAGGAGGAGGAAGACGAAAAGCGAGCTTGGCCTGCATTGAAGCTTGCGAGCATGAGCTCCTGTGTCTGACCAGCGGCCTTCAATTTCCCAAGCTTCTGCCCCAGCAAACCCTCCTAGTCTGAGTTTGGGCGGGAATTGAGTTTACGGAAATTTTCGGGGCAGCTGGCCGCGCCTGACATCCAAGTGTGAGCGTCCTCCATGTTCAACCTCAAACAAAGACCAGACTCACCAGATCACATAATTCCGAAAGCAGCGTTGCATCCATCATGCAAGACGCCAATGCCACGTGATCCTGAACTAGGCACTCACACTCTAGGTCTAATCGATCACTTGTCCGTTCCCCCCAGAATGTGTTTTCGGGTCGACGGTGATTCATGCTGCACACTTCCTCATAATAGGCTAATTCTCGAGCGTCCTCCTGCCTCCGCGTCCCGCGTCCTGCGTCCCGCCGCCTCCGCGGCAAGAAAAACCTATACCCCCAGTTCCCTGGCAGTTGGGCCTTCAGCGCGGCGCCGACCTCGCCAGAACCTTCTGCAGCCAATATGGAGGCCTCTATACCTGGCGTTTAGGTTTTCGCTTTGGTGAGATTTCGGGCTTAGGGTGTTGCTCTCTAGGGATGCGTGTTTTTGCTACAGAGTAGCAGTGCGTGATACTTTGGCCATGGTCATGAAAGTCTTGAGCAGAATGTGGTGCGCATCCTGAGTAGACCACAGCTTTCTCCCAGTTTTGTCAAGAGATGGAGCTCCGCATGTGCGAGGCCAGTAACGCAGCTGTGGTACAGTAGTAGTAGTAGTAGTAGTAGTAGTAGTAGTCGTAGTGGTAGTAGGTAGTAGTAGTAGTGGTAGTGGTAGTGGTAGTGGTGGTAGTAGTAGTAGTAGTAGTAATCACCGAAGGCTGTTTTGAAAGCTTGACATAAAGAGAGGACTTGGCCCTTACATCCACGCCTCAATATTGTATTATATTATAGTACGTATTGTTAATGGTAATTGCAATATTACGTATTACGTACATAATGTAGTCTTTGTACATCTTGTGTTTACTGCGGTGGATTCTATATCTTCTACTGTCTCTATGTGTTATAGTCATCACATCATCTAGTTTCTTCTCTTACCCTGGGTAGTTTTCTTTTTTGCGGGTGCGTACTTTTTTGGAGACCTATAGAAGGGGACCCTAATTTAGGGACATACCCAAATTTCCGTAAACTCTAAGCCCTTAAACCCTTAACCCTTAAAACCCTAAGCCCTTAACCCTTGACCCTCAGCCCTTAAACCCTAAACCCCTAAACCCTTAACCTTTAAACCCTAAACCCTAAACCCTTAAATCCTTAAACCCTTAACCCTAAACCCCTAAACCCTTAACCCTAAGCCCAAAACCCTAAGCCCTAAACCCCTAAACCCCTAAACCCTTAAACCCTAAACCCTAAGCTCCTATAAACCCTCAGCCCTGTTTGCAGAGGAGCCCTTATAGCACCCTTATAGAAGCCTTTATAGATCCCGTAAAGGGACCCTAAAAGGGACCCCTAATTTAGAGACCCCTGTTTGTAACTACCCTAAACCCTAAATAAACCCTAACCCCTAAACCCTATAGAACCCTTAAAGGAACCCATTTACAGAGGAGCTTGCGAGCTCCGTGCAACAACTGCTCTCGCGGCCCGGGTCCCTGGAAGAACTGGGGTCCTCCGTGGGCCGAGGGCTCAAGGCTGTAAGGGTGAGCCCTTTGAGGGTTTAGGCGGTTTAGGGTTTGGGATGTAGAGTTGTTGACTTAGGGTTTGGTTTGGTAGGGTTGTTGATTTAGGGTTTGGGATGTAGGGTTGTTGACTTAGGGTTTAGTTTGTAGGGTTGTAGACTTAGGGTTTGGGATGTAGGGTTGTTGACTTAGGGTTTAGGACCAAGGGTTGTTGATTCAGGGTTTACGGCTTCTTCGGGGTAGTACAGCAGCAGTAGAAGCAAAGCTTGACCGCCTGGGTCCCAACCCCAACATCCTCGCACGGTTTGGTCAAGTCTCGAAGTCTAGGACATTTTCAGGTGGCTAGTTACCGTTATAGAAGCCTTATAGAAGGTCTATATACCTTATTATAGAAGCCCTAAAGAAGCCCTATATACCCTAAACTCCCCACCTCTTGTTTCCTTTAACGAATACCGGAAGGGCATCGAGTTTCCTCATTCGTGGGATCCTGCGGTGTACACGTCTAGTACAAGTGTACCGTCTGACCGAGTCCAGGGATGTTGTGAAACTCCGGTTTACGAGATTTCGGGTTTAGGGTTTAGGGTTTAGGTTTTGTTTTTAGGGACCTAGGGTTTTTGGAGTTTAGTGTTTCAGTGTTTAGCTTTCAGGCAGGAAGGGTCAAGATCGGCAGGTGGAATGAGGTTGCGAAGCTGGCTACTGCCGGGCTGGCCATGTCCTTGGAGGTGCCGGTAGCCCAAACTTGGGGGATTAACATAGGGGCCGAAATAGATACTACTAGTTAGTATTTTGGGGGCTTCCTGATTACAGTGATAGAGTAAAGTACCCAACCCCCCCGGTCAGTGCAAGAACAACATGAGATCATGTTCCAGCGGGATGTTGGCTGCAAGAGCTACAGGAAACTGCTAGTGAGTGCAAAGCGCTTCGGGTGAGTTGGGCTTCGGATTTCGCGCCCATTGCGAGTTGGGGATCTCAATTCAAGACTTTAGGACATCGAAGCCATGATCTTCCCTTAGGGTTTAGGGGTTAGGGTTTAGGGGTTTAGGGTTTAGGGTTATGAGCTTTCGGTTTCTGGAGTTCTGGGCGTCGGTGTTGATGTTAGGCCGCACAGGCAACTCCACTGGTTGTTGCATCGGGGTATGATGCCGTGGCTGTCTTTTTCTGGCTGGTGCTTAGTAAGGAAACGGGGGAACGGGTTATTGGGACTACTTTATGGGACCTTAAGGGACTATCATAGGGTGCACTAGACTAGAGCCACTATGCGGTTCCTAGGAGTTGATGGCCTTTTGATCCAAAAGCCCCGGAGCCCTGATCTCCAAAAGCCTCGTCGGGGAATATCTATCGGAGGCCCAAGGACACGGATCCTGCTAATCCTGTTTTGTATATAGCCACAGCATGCCTCATAGCATACTCGGGAATAGTACGCTTGCTTGCAGAGAGACCCCCCTTGATGCAACTAAGAAGCCTCGTGCTGCCCCGTGAGCCCCATTCGAGCTCTTGCCGCCCCTTGAAACACAGGACGAGGCTGCGGCAGTTGAGCAGGCCGGAGTAGACCTGACCTGGCTTTCCCTAAGGATCCAGGGTACCTTTCTAGTATGTTTACTTGGGGCCCGAAGGTACCTAAACAGCGACTACTTTAAGACCCCAGTGTACACAAGATGAGCGTGTGGACCCTCGTTGTTTGGGAACTTCAGAACTTCTACGAATTCACGGAGACCAGCTCCCTTCTGCATGTTGTGCTCTGTGTAAACGCATCTGGTATCCTGCCACGAGGAGGAAGTGTGAGTAGTTTTTGCATGGGCATGAGATCTCACAGGTTGCACCTTCGGTAAGCACGGCCTACATCGAGAGAAGATACGATGCATCATTCAGTTTCTGTGTAGGCGGTATGATTGCTTGAACTGCAAATAACCACCCCAGAGCCCTGAAACTCAAAACTCGCTACTTCGACCGTTTATGAACACCTGTACAGAGCCCTTCAGAGGAGAACTTATAGAAGCCCTTAGGGGTTTAGGGTTACCAATACTGTTTTGGGGAGGGTTCCTTATCATATTTACAGTAGAGTATACGCCAACACCCCTATTCTGCCATTCTAAACATGAAGGCCCCTTCTGACACCGAAGTGTTTTTTCAGCGTCTCAGGCGCCAGGCTCAGATGACTGGATCCGGGCCGCAGTGCATATGCCCGAGGAGGCACAGTCGATGATATAAATCCGTAGCATTACCTGAAGGTCCCGAAGCTATGGAAATTATGGTATATTCCTTTTTATGGGTACGGTATATTGCAGGATTCATATCATTCACCGTATGTCCCGGATGCGGGCTCTGAGGTCCTAAGAACCGCCCTGCTTTCCTGGCCTCTACGCAGGCCGCGCAGTTCATCCAATCTGGGGTCTCCGACGCTGCCGCCCGGAGCTCGGAGACTCGCGAGCCCTGGAGTTGAAGCTGCCCTTCTTGCGGACACTTGCAAGTAGCTCCACACGATCATCAAGATCGTCTGTGTGTTGGGGAGTCCGGCGCGTGACCCTTCGCAGGGTTATCAACATTACAGTACTAAGTAGCTATCTTTGATGTTCACACTCGTGAAGGCTTGATATCATGAAGGTTCGATGCAAATGCTGGGGGAATGCAGTGACAGAGTCACCAAAGCAGTTGAAGGAAGGGTGGTGACTCCCATTGATTGGCATACGGGCTGCGAGGGGAGAATCTCTTCGGCAAACCATATAACATAATATAATGTAATGTAATGTAATATAATGTAATATAATAGAATATAATAGTATATTATATTATATACTGCACTCATGATGAAACGACCAAGACCATTCCCTCCAACAGTCTCCACTGAAAGCGTCCTAAACCATGGCCATAGCCGAGGCGCAAAAAAGTCAGCTAAGAAGACCTGCACCACACAGCAAGCTTCGTCCCCCAATCTAACCTTCGACTAGCACAGCCTGCTTTATTGTGGATTTTGCTGTAGCCCCCGGAAATTGAAAATAAAGGGGCGATGGCAGCTTGAGGCAGACGATAACCTCTTATCATGTAGAGGTCGGAAGAGTGTGCAATCATATTTCCCCATAGTCCCTAAATTTATGTCCTCGCTCTCTCACTCTCTCTCTCTCTCTCTCTCTCTCTCTCTCTCTATATATATATATCAGATAGTATATACGTATGCATTAACTGTACATAGCCCTCAAACCCCATTCCAGTTATCAAGACTTGCATACAAAGTCCTGTAGATAAACCTTACAGGAGCCCTCTGGAAATCCCTTCAGGGAGCCCTTGTGGAGATCCTAACCCTAAACCCTGAACCCTCTTCGAGCCCTAAACCCTAAACCCTAGACCCTAAACTCTAAACCCTAGACCCTCGTGTAAACCCTGAACCCTAAACCCTAAACTCTAAACCCTGAACCCTAAACCCCATTCGGTGCCTCTACTCCTGCCCTTCAAGGTCAATTCGCTTCCTCTCGGCCTCTTCGGGGCTCCCGCAAGCCCAGACTCATCGTCTGGGCCTTAGGCACCGGCTGCGGGTATAAGAGCCTTCAGCTGTGAGGGCTTTTTGTAGGGTAGAGGGTCATTTAGAGATTTATAATAGGGTATACTGTACACTGTCGTGGGTTTGGGGTTTAGGGTTTCGAAAAAACTCGTGAGGCCATGTCCTTTAGAGCTTGTTTTTGTATGGCAGATCCCCGGAAGACGGTTAGGATTCAGCAGTTATGAGTTCCGACAGACGGCCGGTTGCAAAAGGAGGTTTCCTCAAATGCAGCCGCTTCCGCTGGGACACAGTAGGTTTGGAAGTCTTGCACGCCGTCGGAATCTCATGCGAGCTGTGTCTTCGTGCGGAGTTTGAGCGAGGGCAGCGCCCCTGGCTTGAACGAACTGGGCCAACGTTCGCCGTCACAGTCGGGAAGTTTTCTAAAAGTGCCACTAGGAAGGGGTTCTACTTGTGATAGCTGCGACATCAACACCTGCTCCATCGCATCCCTTCTTTGCTGTCGGAGCAAGTTTACTGTTTCTATTACTTGGATGATGATTACTTTTCGACCTTCAATGTGGCGATGGTGGTCTGAGGCGAGAAACCCACCTGGACAGAGTTTGCCTCTGTGCCGTCACTTTCCGCAGACACACACGCACGTGCGCGCACGCGCCCACACACACACACACCCACACCCACACCCACACCCACACCCACACCCACACCCACACCCACACCCACACCCACACCCACACCCACACCCACACCCACACCCACACCACCCACACCACCCCCCACACACACACACACACACCCACCCACACCACACCCACACCCACACCCACACACACACACATACACATACACCCACGCACGCGCGCACGCACACGCGCACGCGCGCACGCACACACACACACACATACCAGGCGCACAGACACAGACGGGCATACCAGGACTGATAGGTAGATGTGTGTGGCCTGAGAACAGGCTCGGATGACGGTATTCATTGTCTGTTGCATTGCCTCGTGTAGCCGGATGCTTGTACGCTGTAGGTAATTCAGCGTTTCTCTGATCGTTCTAGGAAACCGGGGGATGGGGGGGGGGAGGGGGGGGGAGGACGGTCGAAAATTGAGTGCTGTGAGGGTTTCCTTCTCGACGCTATGGGACTTCGTCAGCGACTTCAAGATCTGTGTGCACAGCGAGTTCTGGACCGGATGCTGTGTGACCCGAATTGGGAAGCCAGTATCCGTTCGGAACTGCCTGAAGGCCTGCAGACATTTGCGATTTTGAGTTGGGAAAGAAGCATCGTTTGCAAGTAACCAGGTATTGTCCGCCATCTATCGCGAGTCTATTAGTCGGGAGCCCAAGGATACTCCCGCGACTGGAGCTGCTCGGACGTTGTGTTACTGGTACTCGGACCTACATGCACGCTTGTCGTTTGTGTCACAGCCATCTCATCTCATGTAAGCCGTAGACAAGCCGTGCAACCCGAATTGGGGAGCCGGCTACGTGTGTGTCACCTCGATTCGATGCTCGGAGCAGGGAGCGCGGTTGCGAGTGGTCTGGCTGGTGCCCAAGTGCAGCGTCTGGAGCTCGGACAGCCCGTCGAGTTTTTTCTCGGCAAGAAGGGTCCTACTCGTGGCAACCTGGCGAAGGTGTATCCCATCAGCTTGATGCTGGCGGACGGGCAGATAGTGCGGGACAGAATCGAATTTGCAGCCGTTGGCGCGGGCCGAAACTGCTATTTCTTCCAGAGAATCAACCTGGCATTGAAGATCTTTGTAAATGATGGAGAGATGTATGACACGCGCGCGACAGAGTTGGCCGGCTTAATGCAATGGGTGCCCAGACTGCCGCAGCATTTGCTTGCTTGTTGGGGCAGGTTTCTTGTGGACGGGGTTGACAACAGAGGGATTGATCATAGGCTCGACACACTGCTGGTCGGCAGGATGGGTCCGACCTACGATTTTGTTTTGCAGCAGATCAGCGAACAGTTCCGCGGAAACCATCTGGCCCTGATCCAGCGTGTTGAAAATCACTTCCTAAAACTTGTGCAAGCCACGGAGCGATGCTTTGAAGCCGGCTTGATTTTTGGAAGTGATTTGCACTTGGGGAATATCTGTTTGGACGAAAATGCGAATGATTGGGTCTTCATCGATGTCGAGTTCTTCGAGCCCAGGCATCCATGGCAGACCTTTCTCCAGGCCTGGAAGAGGCCCGCCAAGGCCCAGGAGGCTTGTATGAGCACGCGATGTGCGGCCTTTTCTGTGCACAAAGCTTTGGTGCGGCGTTACTTTCGGAGCAATTGGCAGGGCATCAATTCCCAGATCATTGCCCGGGAGCTGAGTGTCGGCTCCGCTCGACGTCAGCTAGCAGCCGCTGCCTTTGACGACGCAGGTCGAGCTGGTCCCTTCGACGCCGTTGCCGAGCCCCCCCCGGCACGCGGCGCTGCGAGTGGGGGCGCGATGCAGAACCATGGAGCTTCGTCATCGGCCGACCCGCAATGGGGAGGTCCTGCGGCGAGCGTCCACCAAGCACCGCCACCCGATCCGGTCTCATACGGGGATGCTAACGGACAGCCGGCTTGGCAGACCGTTGGGAAGGCGAATTGTTTCTGAACAGAGTCAAGATCGTGGATAATTGCAGGTTGTATTATATGTGTTGTTCGTTCTTCAAAGTGTGCAAGTGCAGGCCGCCGTTTTGACCGAGCTAGCATCGCTGAAGCTGCACGTACCTCTTCTGACACCGGTGACTATCGTCATGATGCTGCCCGATCTGCTCAAAGTTCGGTTACCAGACGAGAAGGAAGCTTGGGTGAACTACGCGGATGTGAGGCCCGTCCAAGAGGACCTGGCGGGAATGTATCTTTTGTCCGAGCTTTGAACCATTTTTGTTTTGTGTGTCTCAAGCACAACGCTTTACATGCACAGGAAGTTTGGCGAGGTCCTGCGGCGAGCGTCCAGCAAGCACCGCCGCCCGATCCGGTCCCTTCCAGGGATGTCAGCGGACAGCCGCCTTGGCACATCGCTTGGAAGGCGAAGTGTTTCTGAACGGAGTCAAGATCGTGGATAATTGCAGGTTGTATTATATGTGTTGTTCGTTCTCCAGAGTGTGCAAGTGCAGGCCGCCGTGCTGACCGAGCTAGCATCGCTGAAGCTGCACGTACCTCTTCTGACACCGGTGACTATCGTCATGATGCTGCCCGATCTGCTCAAAGTTCGGTTACCAGACGAGAAGGAAGCTTGGGTGAACTACGCGGATGTGAGGCCCGTCCAAGAGGACCTGGCGGGAATGTATCTTTTGTCCGAGCTTTGAACCATTTTTTTGTGTGTCTCAAGCACAACGCTTTACATGCACAGGAAGTTTGGCTTCCCGATGACTTTTGGGAAGGCGCTCCGCCCGACGCTTGGATTTTGGTGGATGCGGATCCCGCTTTGCTGCCTGGCATGGAGGCCACGAAGGAATAGTCCGACAACTTCAGTGTCACGGCACGCAGCCAGCTTGCAAGCTGGCATTCTGAGTAGTCACTCTCTTAATGCGGGCCGGACCGGTGAGCTGGTCGAGCTAGTATGTGGCCTTGCACTGCATCCATGAGAGAGACCGCATCTGCTCGACCCGGACTGGGAAGGGTGGGAATGCACGGCATTGCTTGTGAATCGCGCGTCTCAGCGAGTGAGCGAGTGAGAGTTTGTGTGTGTGTGTGTGTGTGTGCGTGTGTGTGTGTGTGACCGAGCGAGCATCGCTGATGCTGCACGTACCTCTTGGCACACCATTGACTATCGTGACGACGCTGTCCTTTTTTGTCTGGATTTGACTGTGTCTCTCAGGTTCTACCAGCACAGCGAAAGGCAGGGATGTCGCTGATTCGTGCATGCAGACTTTTCAGGCGAGTAGTTTTTTTTTTGGCGGCCGATGAGCTGGCGCGTGTCGAACAATCGGTTGTACTGCCTCCAAGAGCACCAGGAAAACGCGCGATCATGGCCATGTGCATGGAGGAAGCGGAGGAGGACGAGGAAAACGAGGAGGAGGAGGAGGGGGAGCAGGAGGAAGGGGGAGAGGGACGAGAAGGAAGGAAGGAAGAAGGAAGAAGAGGCAGTGCGCGGACGCCGAGCAAGAGTAAGAACCCCACAGAAAATCGGGATAGAATTCTTGCTCAGCAGGAAAATGAAAACAACACGATCTGTCCGGCTTACCGTGCGGCTTACCTTGTGCACAAAGAGTTGGTGCGCTACTTCTTCAGTGTGGGGAGCGAGTGAGGGAGAAAGTCAGTGAAGGAGTGGGTGAGTGTGACTGGTGAGTGAGCGAGTGAGAGTTTGTGTGTGTGTGTGTGTCTGTCTGTGTGTGTGTGTGTGGGTGTGTGTGTGTGTGGGTGTGTGTGTGTGCGTGCATGTGTGTGTGTGTGTGTGTTTGTGTGTATGTGTGTCTGTGGTGTGTGTGTGTGTGTGTGCATGCACGTGGATTGAGGTGTGAAGCAGAAACTGTGCCGTTCGCTGTCTTGTCAAGTCGCGTGTAGCTGTCCACGAGCCGCGCGACCCGAACTGGGAAGCCGGCCGCATTTGCATCACTGCTGTTCGAAAGATGGCATCGCACGGAGTAGGGATCGATGCTGTGGCCGAGCTCCATGGCTGCGAGGTCCATGCGCTGCAGATCGGAGAGCCCGTGGAGTTTTTTTATCCCATCAAGAAGGGTCCTGCTCGTGGCAACCTGGCCAAGGCGTATCCCATCTGCTTGACGTTGGCGGATGGACAGACCGTAAACGACGTAATCGAATTTCGAGCCGCTGGAATGGGTCGGAATTGTTACTTCTTCCGGAAGCTTCGCATGGCCCTCAAGGTGTTCATTAATGATGCAGCTTCTCACTGCTGGACGACCCACGAGGATGAGGTGGCGGGCTTGAGAATGTGGCTCCCTGTATTGTCGCAGGACTTGCCTGCTTGTTGGGGTAGGTTTGTTGTGGACGGCGTTGACAACAGAGGGGTTTCGCATACATTGGACACGCTGCTGGTTGGCCGGGTGGGTGCTACCTATGATTCTGTTTTGCAACAGATCAGCCACGAATTCCAGGGGGATGAGGAGCATCCGGGCTTGCAGCAGGAGGTGCCCTGAAACTTGTACAAGCCACGGAGCGATGCTTCGATGCTGGCTTGGTTTTTGGAGAGGATTTGCACTTGCAGAACATCTGTTTGGATGAGGTTACGAGGGAGTGGGTTTTCGTCGATCTGGAAAACTTCCAGACCAAGCAGCGCACCCAGTCTTTTATGCAGGCATGGAAGAGACCTGCCCAGGCCCAGGAGAATAAAGTCAACACGCCGTGTGCGGCCTATACTGTGCACAAAAAGTTGGTGCGCTATTTCTTCAGGAATAATTGGACGGGTATCACCTCGAAGATCGTCGCCCGGGAGCTGGAATCCAAGCAAGCGCAGCGCGCGGCCCTCGCGCGCGCTGCGCCGCAGCAACCAGCTGCTTTTCTCGGTCACAGGCCGGTTGCGAGCCCGGCCTCTTCAGACGACGACGCCGCTCCGCCCTGGGCGCGCGGCACCGCGAGTGGGGGCGCGATGCAGCGCCGTGGAGCTTCGTCGTCGACCGACCCGCATTGGGGAGGTGTTCCAGCGAGCGTCCACCGAGCACCACAAGCCGATCCGATCCCTTCCAGGGATGTCAGCGGACAGCTGCCTTGGCAAAACGAATTGTTTCTGAACGGAGTCAAGATCGTGGATAATTGCAGGTTGTATTATATGTGTTGTTCGTTCTTCAAAGCGTGCAAGTGCAGGCCGCTGTTCTGACCGAGGGAGCATCGCTGCAGTTGGACGTACCTCGTCGGACACCGGTGACCATCGTGACGATGCTGCCCGATCTGCTCAAAGTTCGATTACCAGACGAGAAGGAAGCTTGGGTAGACTACGCGGATGTGAGGCCCGTCCAAGAGGACCCGGCGGGAATGTATCTTTTGTCCGAGTTTTTTTTTGTGTGTGTCTCAAGCACAACGCTTTACATTACTTTACATGCACAGGAAGTTTGGCGAGGTCCTGCAGCGAGCGTCCACCTAGCACCACAAGCCGATCCGGTCCCTTCCAGGGATGTCAGCGGACAGCCGCCTTGGCAGACCGCTGGGAAGGCGAATTGTTTCTGAACCAAGATCGTGGATAAATGCAGGTTCTGTTATATGTGTTGTCCGTTCTTCAGAGTGCGCAAGTGCAGGCGTATTAGGAAGTTTGGGTAAACCACGTGGATGTGACGCCCGTTGAAGAGGACCTGGAGGTGATGCGAGGTCCTGGAGCAAGCGCGAATCAAGGACGGCCAGGTGATCCAGTCCCCTGCGTGGACGCCAGCAGATCGCCGCCTTGGGAAAGCGCTCGACAGGCCGATGTTTTGGATTTTGGAAGTCAAGATCGAAAGGCAATGCAGAGGGTGTCCATTGCGTGCTGTTCTGTGTTCGCTTTTGGAAGTGCGGGTCGGGGATGTGAGGATCTGCCGGGAGTGGGTGTGGTGTTTGATCCGACTACAGGACGAGCCAGCCGGCGACGAAGTTTGGGAAGACAGCTGGTTTCGGGCGGATTCGTCTGCCGTGGAAAAGGACAGCCTTGGGAAAACGCTGGCAGGCCAATGTTTTGGAAGTCAAGATCGAAAAGCAATGCAGAGAGGGTCCATTGTGTGCTGTTCCGTGTTCGCTTGCGGAAGTGCGGGACGGTGCTATGAGGATCTGCCGGGAGTGGGTGTGGTGTTTGCTCCGACTACAGGACGAGCCAACTGTCGGCGAAGTCTGGGGAGATAGTTGGCCTCGGGCAGATTCTTGTCCTGTGGAAGAGGACAGCCTTGGGAAAACGCTGGCAGGCCAATGTCTGCAATGCACAGAGGGTCCATTGCGCGCTGTTTTGTGTTCGCTTTCGGAACCGCAGGTCGGTGCTGTGAGGACCTGCCGGGAGTGGGTGTTGTGCTTGATCCGAGTGCAGGACGAGCCATTTGCCGGCGACAATTGCGAAGACGGCTGGCATCGGGCGGATCCGTCTCCTGTGGAAGAGGAGAAGGCAGCAAAATCTAGACATCCCATCTTACCGTTCTCTGTTGCGGATAACAGTGCCCTTTCTTTCTTTCGGCGCGCGCAGGAGATTCTGTTGTCCGATGATGACAAGGTCCGGCCAGACGAGCCGGAGTCGGATCATCTGCAAGTGGGCGAGGCGCGAAAGCGTGCAGCTATTACTGCGAAGCTAACATTTCTCTCCTTGGTTTGGAACACGTTTGGGCTGCACAGGGAGGTTTGCTGTCCGATGAGTACACCGGCGCGCACAGGAGATTCTGTTGTCCGATGATGACAAGGTCCGGCCAGACGAGCCGGAGTCGGATCATCTGCAAGTGGACACGGCGCGAAAGCGTGCAGCTATCACTGCGAAGCTAACATTTCTCTCCTTGGTTTGGAACACGTTTGGGCTGCACAGGGAGGTTTGCTGTCCGATGAGTACACCACGTCAACCGATGACGTGGATCCGGAGTTCTTGGAACAGGACAGAACGAAAAAGTGACAAAAGTGACAACGTGGCACCGAAGCTGTCGTTTGTTTGCGACAGTGTCCGCGATGCACAGGCAGTCCCGTGGTCTCGCCGCAAAGCCTGGGCGGACATGATGGATGATGACAGAGATAAGGCGGGAGACCTCTGGTAATCCTGCGGAAGTTTTCGTGTTTGAATTTGTATTTTCTTTCCTCTTTTGTACAGCGCAACACAGGAGTGTGCAGCCGCTTGCCGGGACGAAGAGAGCAATCAACGGGGTACTCGCCGAAGACGTGGGGCGCGTGCTGCCTGGTCGTGTGCTTCCCAACCGCACGGCCGAGCGCAGCACTGTGTTTCTTCGGCGACCGACCCGGATTGGGAAGGCGCCAATGCGAATGCTGTGTTACCCCGAGCTGCAGCACAACTGAATCGACTGAAGCGTGGCCGACAAGCTGTGTCGAAACCGCGGCCCAAGCCGGCTGTGCCGGATGCTGACGTGCCAAAATCTTTGTTGGCTTCTTCCGCCGAAACGGTCGGCGGCCACTATGTTTTGAAGTGGCACGAGTTGCTCAACACCTGTGTCCGCTGGTCGTCGTACCCTATCGTGAAGACCCTGATCCAAAGTTCCATGACCGTGGTGTTGACTGTTTTCTCGGGATGGCCCGTCAAGGAGTGCAAGCAGGGGGGTCTCACTTTGGAGCTGTCGGTTGCTTGCTCCTGCTCGACCCTGGGACTGCAGCCGGGGGACGGATATGTCATGTTCTCAATTTGGAACGCTTCCTCGATGTGTCCCGTGCAGGAGATACTTCCAGGATGCATGTGCGTCCTGCAGGTCGACGCGGTGCGTGCGTGCGAACTCGGCTTCATGCCAGGCAAGCTGGTGCTCGTGAGGGAAGTCAGAGAAGATTTGGTCTTCGTCGATTTGGGCCGCGAGTCAGCTTGGGTAAATGTGAAGGACGTGTCCATGGCACAGGCAGCTCCCGGTTTCAAGGCTGACGCTTCTTGTCTCCAGGCGCAGACGGGATCGAGCAGCGATGCCGTCTCGGGCGTCGAGGCGGACAGGCAGTGGGCCTTGAGCCAAATCAGAGAATTCTCTGACTTCTTCCGATATCCCGATGAAGGCACCGTCCGGGTGGGGGAGCTGGCTTTGTCTGCGAATGTGAAGGATGTGGAATCTTTGGCCTGCTCCGCGTCTGGGAGAGTTGCCGGATGTCATGGAGTCATGGACGCTCCGGGAGTATGTGCAGTTGGCGAGGATGCGGGCCGAAGACGTGCCGGATGGAAGCGGCGCGACAAGGGCCAAAAATCTGGCCGCCGTCTTAGATCTTGTTGACCAAGCAGAAAAGGCGGAGGCGGAACGCTTGGCGACGGCCTGCGTCGACGGCAAGATGGCAAAGGTGCACGAGCGCCTCTTCGAGCAGAGCATACGCGGCAGAGCTTTCTCGGTCTTCGAGCGGGACACGGAGAATCTGCATTTGAAGCTGTTGAATGTTGTCTTGCAGCAATTTGACTTGGACCGATTGGAGTCGCTGCTGCTGCAAGAACCAAAGGTCGTGAATCCTCTTTGGACTAGACAGGATGCCGGTCTTGCCTATCATCCAGAGACTTTCCACTGGCCCTTGCGTATGTTCATCTATGCTCGAGTGCATGTCGAGACGGACGCCTACAGAAACAGCGAGCTGCACCATTGCTTCGTTGCCGTGCAGCCAAGGGGAAGCTGCACTCCGGCCCCCAATCCAATGGGAACAACCAGACAGTGGGGAAGCTGTCGACTACTACAAAGACGGGGAAAGAGGAGGGGAACCTCTCAGCCTGGCTGCTAAGGGGAGCGGCCAGGAAACCTGCCATGGCAGAAAAAGCAGCCAGAGCGCCCGGCCAATCTTCAGTGCATCTGATCTTGCTGCACCTGTTCAAACTATCCTTGCCAATCCTAGCAACTATTGTTACCTTAACTCATTGGTTCAGGCCTTTCTCTGGATCTATCAGGCAAGACCCTCAGCACACAGCTCAGAGTTTGGTGACATGCATGCACTGCTGCGACCGCTGCTTGCCTCAGGTGCAACAGTGCAGTTACATCGCAGGAAAGCCTGGATCAGGCTACTGGAGGCATGGCCAAATCCACAGCAACAGCACGATGTGGCAGAACTGCTCGTGTACATCAAGAGACAGATGAGATTTCCCGCCCTGGCGGGAACATGGGAAGCCCGGACCATGCAGGGGCCCCATCATCAGATACATCAGTGTGCCACTCAGGTGCCACATATCATGCTGCCCTGCCAACCACACAAAACTCTGCAAGAGTTAGTGGAGCAGTGGGCATATGACCAAGATACCGGCCAAGTCTGTGCCATCTCTGAGGCACCGTTCTTTCTTTGTGTACAATTACTCAGATTTCAAGGCAATATGGATGGAGAAGTCAGTAAACTCTCACATCCAACTTCCCTGCCAGCGAAACTCCAGGTGCCCACATTCTCAGAGGGCATAGACACCAGACCACAGGCTTATGTGCTGCAATCAGTGGTATACCACATAGGCTGCACGCCTGACTCAGGCCACTACCGTACCATGGGCATAACGGCCCCTAAAGGGGAGCCAAGCAGCCTCCAAGAGGCCTTTTTCAGTGAGCTCACAAGAAGTCTCAACGAGGGAGCCGCTCATCCGGCCCTGCATGTTCAGAACGATGAAACGCCTACGGCGTTGGCGACTTCCACTACCTCGAAGAGGTCAAAAGGACG
>CAJNJA010046997.1:8866-22919 GCA_905231915.1 Symbiodinium necroappetens | reverse complement strand
TCTCTCTCTCTCTCTCCGTCTCTGTCCCTCGTCGGAGTTTCAGGTTTCAGCTTAGGGTCAATGGCTCGGGATTCGGCTTCGGGTGTCGGGCTTAACGTTGGCTCCAAGACTGCCGCGCGACGCGTGGTGCCTCGCCGCCTGGCTGCGCTTCTTCTGATTCCCAGCGACGCCCACCTCGGATGCCCAGTGCTCAGAGGGCTCAGAGCTCCGAGTTTCCGACCGCTCGGAGGGTTCAAAAGCAGAAGCCTTGAAGATTCCTGGGAATCGCGCGCGCGAACGCGCGCCTGCGTGGTTTGCAACAGAGGAGACCGGATCTTCGAAGAGCAACAACATGCTGCAGGCCAGTGGGGTGTCAGGCCATCTTCAACAGCAGGGCTGTCGTAGTAGTACACTTGAATGAAGTGCCTGCCTGTTACAGCTCTCCTGCAACCCTTACGAAACTGTAATATAGCTGTTACTAATAAGCAAGATGATTCGTACTAGGTTGTGTTGACTGTTTTGCTGTTGAATAGTTTGGACATTATCAGTATCTTTATGTTGCTGTTACAAACAGCTAGAAGAAGCAGCAGGATGAGGTGCACTGCTAGCAGCAGCATCTTGTTCCTGCTGTCCTTTCGTCTAGGTTTCAGGCTCCCCATTTGGCGCGACCAGGACCTTGGACAGATGAAAGGAGCCCAGGTTGGTTGGGGGTTCTCGGGTTTAAGCTGAAGGGTTGAGGAGTCGAGGGTTAGGCTGCCAGGTTTATGGTCAAGGGCTTGAGGTTTAGGGTTGAAGCTTCAAGTTTCAGGTTCAGCGCTTCGGGAGACTTACTTACCACACCACCATGCAGCTACCAGGCTCCTACCACAGCCCGCCGACCCATGCGACCGAAGAGAGGCTTCGCGGCTTGCAGCTCTTGCGACTGTCGCTACAGCGCAGCTCAGCAAGCATCCTCGACTCAGATCGAAATCGTCAGTTAACAGCGCCAAACCCTAAAGTCCAAACACCAAACTCTAACCTGTCGGGTTTGTTATATAAAGTGCGATGAGTCTCTGAGTCCTGCAGAAGCTTCCGTCTCAGCTCTGTCGAGGGTCTAGGGCTTAAGGCTCGGAGCTCTAAAACCCCCAGCTCCCTGCTTCTCTGGGTGCCCTCGCAGAGAGCCACACAGAGCGCCAGCTCCTCGATTCCGATCGCTTTCAGTGCCTCGCCCACCTGCAAACTCTCGATACAGAGCATCTCGTAGCATGAACTTCTTTGCGAGAGCTAAGAGCCTAAGAGCTTTCCCTAAGTTGCACAGGGCTTCCTATGCGTATCAGAGGGGCATTATTTCACTCAGAGGCACGGGGGGCTCTCCATGTTCGGAGGCCCTCGTACGAGCGAGAAGTCTTAGAAGCGAAGGCGGAAGCCGAGCTTGCGCTCGACTGCAAGACCTTATGCGAGACAGGCTATGATGCACATGTTAAATCCAAGAATGAATAAGTCAGACTCCACAACTATGAATCATGCTGCTATTCTTCGTCTTGCCTTGTTGTTAGTCTTGCGATTATAATTACTATTGTTGTTTCTAATCATATTCATCTTCCTGTTCCTATTCTTATGATTAAAGGATACGGACTGGTCAGCCGAAGCTGCCTCAAGGTCTTTCTACTATACCCCTAGGCCCTAGTATCTGCGGCGGAAAATCCCTGCTACAATTGTTTGGAGTTGATAGCCTAGGTTTAAAGAGTTTAGGGTTTGGGGTTAACCCGGTAGACCCCGAAAAAACCCTAAACCCTAGGCCCTGGATGCGCCTTGAAAACCCTCATCACGGGGGCCCCGCATGCCCGGTATGGGCATTCAGGGAGAGAAGGCACCCACCTCTAGAAGCCTCAGATGCCTACTATGGGGAGCCCTGAGCAAGGCATCACTGCTGTTGAGAAGATGAACCCTGAACCCTAAGCCCTGCCCTAAGCCTCAAACCCTACCCTCAAAACTTTGGAGTCGAAATGCACCATCTAGCGTCAAAAGCATTCCCGGAACGGATACAACAAGAAACCCCGTAAGCCCGACCTTGAAGGAACCCTCAAAGGAACCACCCCAAACCGTCAAGCCCATGAGCTTGACATTCCAGGCACCCCTCTTCCATGATTCTGATCGCATGGTAGCTTCGGCATGTTTTCGGTCGCCTCTGGAAACTGCGTCCAATCCTGAGGTGGCTTGTGGATTTCGGCTTAGGGCTTCAGGATTTCGGGATTCGGGGTTTCGGATTTGAGGTTTTTGGGCTTTCAACTTTGCGGCACTGCCTAAGCTTAGGGCTTAGGGCTTCGCGCTTAGGGCTCATGGCAAGCACTCTGAGGGTTTTGGGAATGGAAACGGCGAGGGCAGGCAATGCACAGCCTCGAGCCACGATTTCAAGACAAGACCTGCGGCACTTTGCATCTAGAGAACCTCAAGGTTCAAAGCTCAGAGCAGTACCGTGTCATGGTGGAGCGACATCTGCTCGTGCCTTGGCGGGCTTCTGCAATCGTCCGGATAGACATTATCGGAGTTCTCGGAGCAACCCTGGATGTGTGCTCAATGTCATGAGCTCGGAGCTTCAGGGGTCAAGGAATTCACAAATTCGTCCAAGGAAAGGAAGACCACTGCATCTGTTCATTGTTGACAGGACGACATGCCAACCGCGACTGACCCTCTAGGAGTCAGAATGTAAATTCCGGGGGGCTGATATGACCCCTATTGCCAGGTATTTTGAGGCGTGCATGGAATCCGAGAGCAGATTGCTGGCATCAAAGTGAGGATTGCAGGCAGAGGCGGAGGCTGCATCCTGCAATGCGCTCCTGCTCTCTGAAACTGTGCGGCTTTGGATTTGCACAAGGCTTAGGTCACAGGGAGCCCCAAAAGAAGGCAGCTGGGACCCTGGGCGCATCCTCGGCGAGCTCGTAGAGGATGTTGGCAGAATCGCTCCTTGGGCGGCACAAATGCGACGGTGAAAGGTGAAAGGGAGCTATATGGGACGGGGCGGGAAACGCGTCTCTGGCTTTGAAGGACTTTAACGGGTGGAAGGCTTCATAAGGCTTGGGAAGCGTCTTTGTTGCAGGGGCTCCAGCGAAGGTTTAGGTTTAGGGCGCGTTTTTGGGGTGCAAGGTTGTTTAGGGCCGTGGGCTTTTGGGGTTTGGGGCCTAGGGTTCAGGGTTTAAGTTCTTCTGGTTTACGTTACGGAGTTTACGGTTGGGTACCACCAAAGCCATTCGACTGTTGCTGCAAGGTGAGATGTTGAACGGAAAGGCTTCGGCTGTGCATCTGCGAGGTGTCCATGACGATTCCTCTGACATAGGGCCCTGAGAAGACCAAGCCTGGAACTCTGCGAGAGAACTACACCAAACTAGATACTAGCTCTCACAGTTGTCATATCGTGTGGACTGCCCCCCTCAACCTTCGAATCGGCATCAGATCACCAGGACTCTACGTAGAACTTCCTTTAAGCTTCCAGTCTCAGGCTGCCGCATCACCTCCTGGATCTCGGGGTCATGGAGGACGACCGGTCCGCTGTCCGGAAAGCCCTGTGGGCTCGAAGAGTGGGAGTAGAAGCCACGATAATTAGACTAGGATTTTGCGGGGGGTTGAGGAGGGAACCCTCCAAAAATCCTGTGACGAAGTACTCAAGCTTCTGCATGAGGGATTTCGTGGGTTCCTTCTGTTTGTTGGGGTTTAACGGGGTTTGGATTCAAGGTTCAGGGTTTACGGCTTAAGGGTGTAAGGGCTTGCGGGCTTAAAGGCTCTCGGGTTTAAAGAGGCCGCAGCCGGGTCGCAGATCTAGAATAGGGTTTTTCGGGTTTAGGGCATTGGGTTTGATGGTTTAGCAGTTAGGTCCATACTGGTGCAGGGTTTCGCATTTCACTTTTCTTTAAGGTTTAAGGAAGTTTTAAGGCCTCTAGGTTCAACTCGGGGATTCGGAGCACACCTGCATCGGAAGGTTGGCGAATAGGCGCGGGTCTGTCGGGCCTTGAGCCTTTGAGACTTAGGATAGGTCTGGATGTAGGGCTCAAAGGTTAAGTCGTACCAGCCTGAATAAGCCTCTCTTCTCCAAAGTTGAACTCGGTTCTATGATTTCCTTCACAGAAGACAAGGAAGGAGCTAAAAACAGAGAGCCAACAACGGGAGGCAAACACACCGCAAGCTTCACAAAGCTATAGGAGGGTTGCTTAGGGGCTTTGAGTTCGTACTGATTGAAACACTCGTGCCCCACCCAGCTGGATGTTGCTTGAAACAGAAAAGCACTCGCCTGCTGCACCAGCACCGAGCTTGAATCTAGACCTTCGATCCACCTGGGTACCCGCAAAAAATCGGCAAGGAAGGTTTTTTGGCTCGGAGTCGAAGGCGGGGAGTTTCTGCGTCACTTGGCCTTGGGGCGCGATTTGGGGGCACAATCGAGAGCCCCACGAAGCCCAACCTGAACTGTCCACCTGCACAACCCCAAACCCTTTCCGCCTGACCACAAGTCCCGGACGATAACAAAAAATACCCAACACGCTTACAACTGCCTTCAAACTTCCCAGAAAAGCATAACTACTGAGTTCGAATGGCACGGACACAGCGCGCAGCCGCACAATTGAAGAGAACTGCCAAGGCGCGAGACGCTCCCTCCCTTCGCTGAAGCTGTCCAATCTGTCTGCTGCGGCTGCGGCCTTCTCCAAGCACGGGCAAATCATAGTGCACTGGGGCTTTCATGACTGGTTGCCACATTGCATGGCTGCCACGATAATCGCGGCACTGCTCAGAGAGGAAGATCTGCATGAGGGAGTGGGAGAATGAGGGGGGGGGGTGGGTGGGGGGGGGGATGGGGGGCTCAGAATNNTGGGGGTAAAAAGGCTACATTATGCGGGCATTGTAAAGGGAGCTGTCTGGTTCAGCATAGGCCCTGCCCCCTTCGCTTTTTGGTCCCGACTTCGCGAAGCAGGCAGCGCAGGGTCTTCGCCGCGCGTCTGTAGTCGTCATACGGCTGGGAGTAGGTTGTTGAGGCTGTCCGTTTGGGGCTGAGATGGGCTGAGGGTTTTGGAGATTGACGCTCATTCAGCATTGTTGAGGCTGTCTGTTGGATTTGGCAACGGATGTGACCTAGTTGAGGACTCAAGGTCCTGCGACTAACGGTACGAACAGTTGCCAGCAAGCTAACAGAATAAGTGGTCCTCTGCCGGGCTAACGCATGCTGATGGAAACCCCTCTCCTTGTGCCAAGTGTCTGCCCTCACACTCTAACCCTAAACCCTGCAGAGCCTATAGAGCCTACAGTCCAAGCTCTACATCCAGGCCCCACAATTGCTCGAAGTTAACATGCACACGGTGTACTCAGGACAGAGTGCCAGATGACCAAGATCTTGAAAGAAGTCCGAGGNNCCTAAACCCTAAACCCTACAGAGCCTAAAGGCCTAAAGTCCAACCTCTACATCCAGGCCTCACAGTCTCCCGAAGTAGCGAGAGCACGGCGTGAAAGTCACTCACGGTAGAGTTCCAGGTTACCAAGATCTTGAAAGAAGTCCGAGGGACTTCCGAGAAGAGCCGTCAACATATCCCAATGCTGCATGCAGCTCCCTTCAGAGGCACATGCTTGTTAGCCTTTGCAGTACACAAATATTCGACACTATGTGCAAATTCACGGTTCTGTGCCAGCTGCAGGTGAGCGCGGGAATAGAAGGAGTCTGCGACAGTTCTAGTGATAGTGCCCGAGGTTCATCTTGACCTATAGCATCCCACTCAGTAGCGGTTGCCGAGCTCCCGGTACACCTAAACAGTGCTTCAACCACCCTGTCCCCCTCCGACCTGCAAAGCAAGCTCAAGGCTTCCTACAGAAGCATTCATGCTAAGCCTGCAAAGAGCCTAGGGCTTCGGGTTCGCCCTACATCCTAACCGGGTATCAAGGGGCTGCGGTTTAGGGATTCAGGGCTTCCAGCTTTATCCGACCCGCCACTGAGGAGAGAGAGAAGGAGACTGCACGCTAGCCCCAGGCTCCAGGCGCGTAGGATGGCGCTTGGGGTTCATTTTTGGATTGGCTTCCAGCTATGCTAAACCTCAAAGTAGTTATGTGACAAGGGGATGGATATGACTCACGCCTAAACCGCACAAAGCTCAAACCCTAAGGTTCTCCGATTCCCCAACGCCTACCCACATGAACGCGGAGCCACAGATGTGGGAGCCATCAGGTATTGTACTTCTCTGGCTCGGAGAGACCTGAAAACTGGCGAGGAGCCAAAGTGGGCGAAGGCTCGACGCTGGCTTCAGGGTTTAAGGCAAAAGGCCCAGGGTTTAAGGCCACGGGCTTAAGGTATAGCGTTTTGAGCTAGGGTTGCCCGTCCACGCCCACCTAAACTCAATGGAAGCTTCTGGACAGTCCGCCACGCCCCAGCCGTGAGCAGCTGTACGACTCTCCAGGGTTCAGGGGTTTGGTGACATTTAGGGGTCTATAGGGTTTAGGGGTCAGGCTGCTTCTTCGGGCCTGCTCTTCTAGAAGAGGTTGGTCTTCTTCATGATGCGCAAGAACTCCTCCTGAAGACAGAGCGGCAATGCTTTGGGCCCCTGAGACTCCCAGACCCTTTGTTGAAGAAAGATGCCTGGCTTTGTTTGCGAAATTCCGAGCATGGTTTGATGTTGCTTGAATTGGGATCTCAGGCCAGGGGGCGGTGCTGGCCAGCATCACGCACATTCCAGAAATGAGACGGAAACCCTTCAAGCCGCACCATGAGAAACCGAGCTTCGAACCCTGGTACTGACATCCCCAAACCCTTTGAGCCCTGTCATCTTAGACCCCAAGGTCCTGAACCCAAAACCCGACAGTCCGAAGCCTCGTTGACCTCGCCGTCGCCATCGCGATCCGCCTCGTCGATCATCTCCTGTATACGTCTCAAAGGAGACTTGTAGATTCCAGGGCCTTTGGTTTACAAGGGGTTTAGACTTAGGCTTGGATTTCTCCCTGCTTTTCGACACACCGGGCCTGCAGCTCTTCATCGGTCATCCTCTCACCGAGCTCCTTCGCGCGGGTTTGTGCAGGTCAGGTGAGATGGGTTCACCCACAACTGGCAAGTTGGGTCTCTTCGGGTGAAAGCCTCCAAAGACCTTATACACCCATGTGGAGCTCGCTCTCTCTCTCTCTCTCTCTCTCTCTCTCTCTCTCTTTGTGAATTCCCAAGCCTTATAAACCCTTCTGGACTTCACTCAAGCGTCTCACTGCCAAGTCCTTGGCCACGCGCTTGAGGTTCTTGAAAGAGATCTTGCCAGTCTCGTCATCGTCGAAGAGGCGGAAAGCCTGGATCCGCGCTTTTTCGGGCCTGGGGTGCAATATTTCGGGCAACTAGGCAGTTAGATGAGGTTCTCGAGTGACGTCATATGCCAAAAAGGCACCACAACAACAATCATTTTGAATCCTGTAAATGGGTTTGAAGGAAGATAACGACACCTTGAATGCCCCATCTCTCTCTATGCGCATGAAAGAATCCTGAACTCAACCTCCAAGCCGCAAAGCCCATATCTTGAACCCTGAACCCATCTTCCCGAAAGCCTGAATCTCAGAGCTTGGCCCTAAAACAGGGGGTCTGAAGAATCGGTAACTGATATCCCCGCGTTTAATATTAAGACTCCCTGTAGGGTTTTGCAGTATGCAATAGTATGCCCCAAAAGCCTGTTCGAGTACCAAGGTCACTAACATACAACCCTAGAACACTTCGAGATCCTTACAGAACCCCTATCAAAACCTTATCATATATACCTCGAGTGAACTTGTTTTAAGCGATTCATGCCCATTCATACTCTTCCATGCGTGCCAAACCACCAAGGCTCTCCAACTCTGCTCTGGGATCCGAACAAGCATTGATCTCGGCAGTTAGGACTTTCGACTTTGGGTTTGGCTGATAAGGGGCCGCCCGAAAAAAAGCCTAAACTGGAGCTTAGGGCTCGGAGTCCCCTTCTGCAGGCCTTGAGGATCTCATCCTTCGGGTCGCGGTTCAGGATCTTGTGCGTCATCATCTTCAAGAACTCCTGGAGGTGGGTGGAGATGCATGGTTCCGCTTCAAAGTTGCTCTAAACACGGGCGAACCTTAAAAAGACCGGGTGCAGGGTGTCCGAGGTCTGAGCTTTATGGGGCTCAGCGTTTGGGAATCAGCTCTGCAAATAGCGCCTGTGCCTTCTCCGCTCGTGTCTCGAACGCTGGCGACAAGCGGCCGGATTTGCATTGACGTATGGGAGTTTCAGAAAAGTTTGAACCCCCCTAAACAGTAGGATCCTTACTGTCGGGACGAGTACCCATATCATCGAGTGAATTGTAGCAGCAGCGCTCCTCGTAGCCAATGGTTCCGCTTCCGTCATCGTCGACGTCGGAGATCATCTTCCTCGTAGGCAAAAGTAGCGGATGCCAACAAGAGACCCCGAAAGCCCAGAGATTCGACGTCAAAAAGCGTAGCTGCTCGGAGAGACCGCCGGTAGTGACAGAGGCCCTGGCTGGATCTCTTCCTGGCCAAAGGCATTGCAGGAGCTTTTGCGGTTTGACCCAGAGGTCCGGGCCACTATATAGATATATATATATATGTATATATATATGTATGTATGTATATATATATATGTGCACATACATACACACACAAATATTTATTTATTCATTTATAGATCTATATGTGTGTACAATGTAGTGGCCTTACTCAGTAGACCAGTGTTTCGGGTAATTCTGTCGCAGCTTTACATAGGGACCAAATGAGATACAGTTCTAAGTATTCGACCTCCATACCTTTCCATATGATACAAGAACATAGCCTGCCCTAAACCATAAGCTCCAAGATATACCCTGATCCGTGAACCCTGAAGCCTTTAGTCCATTCAAACCTCAACCCTCGCTGCTTGCCCTGCTCGACTAAAGTCTCCACTAAAGAAAAAAGCCTAAGAAGCCGACTGAAAGAAGCATGGGACTTCGTCTACCAAAAGCCCTGAGAAACTCATGAAAGAAACACGAAGCCCTACGGAGGCTGCTAGCATAGACGCCAAAGAGTTGGATATTGCTGATCGGCATCCCGGTATTCTGCACCGGCCAGTTTCAAGAACCTGCACAGAACCTTTAGAGAGCCCTATGCACATATACCTCTATGTATGTGTGTACATATATTTTTATGAACATATACACATATTACATATATATATATATACACACATATGACATACATATAATATGTGTGTATATACATACATACATACATACATACATACATACATACAGACAGACAGACAGACAGACAGACAGACAGACAGACACACACACACATATATATATATACAAACATATATTACATACATGTGTGTATATGTATGTATGTATGTATGTATGTATGTATGTATGTATATATATATATGTATATATATATCATGTAAACAGGACCTTGCATAAAAAAAGTGCCTTCTTGGGCTCGAAGCCCAGGGCGCGCATGGCGACCTTCAGCTCCTTGGAATCGATCTCACCTGGCGCTTACGTCAGAGTTTAGGGTTTCAGGGCTTAGGGTTTAGGTTTCAGGTTTCAGGGTTTAGGGCTAGGTTGCAGGGTTCAGGGATCAGGGCCTAGGGTTATTTTGCGAGGTTCTTCACTCGGCAATTCAAGAAAGCCTCTTCCCTGGCTCCGACACTGAAGACGGCAAGCTCTTGCAGTTATCACGATTTCAGGTCGCACCTGGCCTGAGCCATCTGTGTCGAAGAGGTCGAAAGCCTTCGAAGCTTTGCGAAAACTGAGCCCAGGAATCCACCGTTACTCGTCATTCTGGGGCCACAGTCACAGGGGATGACGCCCCAAACTTCATCAAGATACACGGGCGCCAAAGCCAAGGAAAAACTGTGCCTCCTTGATCTCCTGCTTCTGCTCCTCAGTCAGCTCCTGTGGACTCACGGGGGGTTCAGAGCGGCGCTTCCTCCAGGGTGGCTCTTTGGGGGATTTTGGGTGAGAAGGCTAAAAAGGGTACCTTCGAAAGGGGAGAGGTCCCAACCTGGCTCCAGCGTATCAGGCTGCTATGCAGCGGACCCAGTCTTGGGCTTAGAATTTTTTCGCCCCATCCCTGAGATAAAAGGCCACAAGCTCTGCTTCATCGCCGCACCTTCTGCTTCTTGCCGCCAGCGTTGAAGCGACGGAGCCTGAGCGACACGCTCCGAGTTGGGTGCTGCCCTGTACATCAAGATCCTGTACTATAGCCGCCTTAGTAACTGAGTACTTCCAACAATGGTGTTTTGTACCATAATGATACAGCGGGGGGGCCATAAGGAACACTTCGAACTGTTCCGACGCCTCTATGATTCCAAACTTCCCACGGTGTTCAACTTCGTAGCTTGGGCCTCCCCTCAAAGCCACCAAGACAATGCGCCACACTAGAGCCCCAAAGCCCTGACTCCCAAGGAAATGTATCAAAACCGCTGCCTTTCTGAAAGCTCTGAAAGTCCCGGAGTGGGCTGTTTAGCAGCCTGCTGGATCTGGGAACTGCTACAGCTAAGGGGCAACCAGGCTACGGCTGTCTTGCCCTTTGAGTCTGGGTTTAAGCTCTGGGTTGGGGCTCCAAGGTTTAGAGTTTTAGGGCCTCTGAGCACCATCATGGCTGAGGGCTTCGGGTCCAGGGGAGGGCTTCAAGAAACCCCCAAAAGCAACCCAATCAACGCACGACCCCTAGACCGCTTAAACCCCTGAGCCCAACAGCACTGAAACACCCCGAAACACCCATCCGCCCTTTCAGAAGACGTCTTGGGGCTCTCACGCCATGGCTGGAAATCAGGCACGGAAAAGGCTGGGAGAATGCTTGCAGCTTGAGCGCTGCGGATGGATTTCAAGCACTCCGGGTTTAAGGCTTTAGGGCTTTAGGGCTTGAGGCCCTTAAGGCCTAGACCCGAACCTCCCTATTGAGTGTCTAAAGAAGCACCTTGTATTTACCTTTCCATGAACAGCCCTAGTGAAGGGCCGGTCGTTGAATTTAGGATTTGCATTGCATTTCCAATGGCCAAAACATGACCAAGCGCCGTTGTTGAATGCGTCTGCTGCTTGGAAAGTGAACTCAAACGGATATGTTTATGCTGTCTCGATTCTTGTGACCGCAACACCTGAAGCCCACTCACCTCTACATCCCTATGAAAGGCCTTGAGATCTTTAGAAAACACAACCTCAAGACACACCAGGAATAAAATGGCAAGAGCTCTAGACCTTCAGCCGCGAACTCCTTTCCCTCCGCCCGGAACCCGAACACCCAAACCCGAATTGGGCTCCAGCTCCCAAACCCCAAAACCCCCCCAAGACTCGCGAACAAAACCTTTGCGCACCTGCTGCTGGGCGGCTTCGCAGGCTCTGCCGGCCTCGACAAGGCGTGTCAGAGCAATTCGTAGCAAAATTCCGCTGGGTTCCAATTATATATATATATACACACATATACAAAAAGATATATATATATACACTTGTTCATTTATTTATAATTATGTATTTATGTATTTATATATTTATTTGTTTGTTTATTTATTTATTCCTTTCCTTATTTACTTATCTATTAATGTTTTATTCTGTATTTCGTTCATTTAGCTATTTATTCATTTCTGGAAGTATATAGTAGAGAAGCAGCCCCTAAACCTTAGTCAAAGTATGCCTGGAGAACCACTAGGGCTTCCTATGAGGCTTGCCACTTTCAGTATACCAGGGAACTCTGTGGAATAGCATTCCTCACTCTTTCGGTCTCCTGTTCTTAGAGCCACGGGGGGGGTTCTTAGAGGGCAGAAAAAATTCTTCGAGTAGGGTCCATGCAGGGTGTATTCTGTGGAGCTCTGGGCCATGGGCAAAAGGCGTTTAGGAGAGTTTCGAGTGGTAGAAAATGGCGCAATGCCTCCATTCCGATGCTCGACTAACCCTAAACTCTCAACCCTTTCATAATTAAGCGCGTTTGACACTGTAAGCACTATAACCGCAAGATTTCAACCCTATGACCATAAAGTTCCCACTACTTCTTGGAGGCTTCGCGCCTCAGCACCGAAGTGGGTGGCGGCCCTTTGGGTTGCCGTGGGCCTGTGAACAATTGCGAAAAAGCCAGGCAGGGTTCGGGGTATGGGGGTTTAAGGGGTTTCGGGTCTGCAAGAAGGTTGAAAGGAGGGAAACTCTGGGTGTCTCAAGCTCGGACGCGCTGCACAAAGCTGCAAGCCTGGAAGCGGCTTGGACTGCGTTCGCGGACCTGCAAAAGGCTGAAGCCCTACCACAACTCTAAGCCAACTCCGGCTGGAGCCAAAGATGTCTGCCCATTGGCTATGGTCGGGCTCATCTCGCAACCCCGAATCGCGAGGCCTTGCGCCACACTCGGAGGTGCCTGACACAGCGTGCAGGGGGTACCGAGACTGCCAGCCTCCCTGGGATCTCAAGAGCCTGTCGGGGTTTCGGAGTGAAGGCGCGGTGATCTGAGTGAAGAGAACGCCACAGCTTGTCGCTGGAACACGGAGGGAGGATCCCGAGGTGTCGAAGTTCCCCAGCCGGGCCCCAGCCTCCCTCGGGGGCCGCGGCCCGTCATCATAGCCATTGGCCTTCAGCGGCAGCCGTAATTACTGTGATTGGTTGGATAGCTGGATTGTGGTTTACACCGGAAAAGCCGACACACTAGCCTAGTTGTCAGGGCCCTGTACTGCAGATATGCAGGAGCTCCATGATGATATCAACGCAGCAATGCGACGTCGGAAAAAAGGATCAGTGCAGTCCGACGTCCAAGAATGCCAGAAACTCGCTGTAGCTTTTCGAGAGCTGTGTGAAGGCCAATTTGTCACAAGTGTCACAAGAGCCCGCAAAGCTTGACCCAAAACTTTGATCCAGCTTCGCCTTCTTGCCGCCTCCCGCGGATACCTTTGGCTTCGGCCTTCGGCATGGGAGGGCACTAGGAGTCTCAGATGCAAGGCTTGTCGCGGCCTCGTATTCGAGGAAGAGGCAAATTAGCATGTGAAGCACTCCCGTCTCCCCAAATATTGCATGCTGACACGTGGATTTTGCTGGCTGGAGAAAGTGGAGGCGAGACATCAACAGCCGAGTCTACACTGCAACCACCTTGGGCCCGAGCAAATTGGGATAAAACAACGCAATACCACAAGTCCTGACATGCCCGAATCTGCGCCTGGCCGGTGTGAAGCTCTTCCCAGCACCTTTGCAAGCGGGATTTGGAGGATTCGCTGGGATCCCGGTCCCGCGGCTTTGCCAAGCCCCTTGAAACCCAAAGCCCGAAATCAAAATAACCCTGGTTCTGCGACCATGTTGAATCCATCCCTGCAGGGCCCCGCACTCAGGGGCTTGTAGACCGACTTCGGCCTGCCAAGGAGCGGGTTTAGGGCTTTCCCCGAAGCCTAGGCGCAAGAGCCCTAAACTCTAAACCCTAAATCCTACACCTAAACCCTCTAGCCTAACCCCTAAAGCCCTAACAAAAGCCCCTCATCATCATGGCATCGGCGAAGCTTTCTCTCAGGCTCGGACTTGGGGGCTGACACCATGGCCTCGGTTTTGTCAGTGACCCAGAACCCGTCGTACTTTCTTTGTTTCGTTTAGGGTTTAGGGTTTAGGGGTGTTTAACCTCCTTCTACTAGCTTGAAATCGCCGTTCAGGGCTTCGGAAGTTTAGAATATAGACCATCCCTGAGATCTTGGGGCTTTTTGGCGGCGTCTATGGAGGTTCATGGCTCTTGCAAGGGCTTTATAACACCTGCAGCTCCAATATTCAACACCCCTACTGCAGTTTGCGCAAGACTCCTCCATAAAGATGGATGTTGCTCGCGGGCAAGCGAGGGTCGGTGCGCTTACCTGGCCTCGGGATCCTGAAAGACACCACGAACTTCACTTTGAGAGGGTTCTACTTTATAGCTACAGGAAAGGAGCTTGCGGCGAGCATCCCAAAACAAACGCCCCAAAGAATACACTCACCAGACCCTTCAACACAAACTTTCTTGTCGTTGAGGAACCACGGGCCAGAAAGCAATCAATACAGTATGTGTGCATATATATATATATACATACATACATACATACATACATACATACATACATGTATATATATATATACTCATGTATCTATATATTTATTTATTTATTTA
>CAJNJA010046986.1:403-26391 GCA_905231915.1 Symbiodinium necroappetens | reverse complement strand
CCTCCCTCCCCCTATAAACCCCTCAACCCGAGCGAGGTGGGAGGCAAAAAAACCCAACCTCCTGGTCCCGCGAAGGAGGCGGCGTTGGCACCCCGCCTCTCCTTCGACCTCTACGCCCCGGCAGCTTTGATGAACGGGGTTACTTAGGCTCAGGGTTTGGGGTTCGGGGCTTTAGGGNNTAGGATTTAGGGTTTGAGTTTAGGGTTGCGCAAGTCTTGATGCAAAAAGGGTTTGGGGTAGTGGGTAGCAGAGTATGTAACCTTTGTATAATGTTTTTGGTTCACACAAATCCTACATGATCCCACGGGTTAACCGTTAGTTCCGTTAGGATACTGGAAAACTAGGGCTAGGATGCAAAAAAGGGTTTAGGGTAGTGGGTAGTGTGTCGTAGAGTATGTAACCTTTGTATCACCTTCTTGGGGTTACACAAACCTTCTAGAATCCTAAAAGTTAACCTGTAGTTCCGTCAGGATACTGGACAACTAAAGGACTAGGATTAGGGGTTAGGCGCAGGATTCTGGACTGTTTTGCGATTGTCAGCTGCAAGGGGCTTGAACAGAATCCTGAACCCTAAACTCGGAACTTGCACGTGTGGGGGAAAGATGTCAAGTCCGGCCTGTCAGGCTATCATAGGACATAGGACATGGGAGCAGCAGCTTTCGCATTTGAGGGTATTGGGTTTGAGGGACTTGGTTTTCTGATCATTGGGGGGCGGCATGTTCTAAAATTAAGTATTGGTGAGCCTTGGCCCCGGTCCCTGCCACGCTTGTTCGGGTTTAGGGCTTAGGGTGGTAGTTCGAGCCTTCAGTGATGTGAGGGTCTCAGGCTGGGGTTTGACGTTTCAGGTGTTCGGATGTGGAAAGCTTCTATACGCTTGTGCTATTGTTCTGGAACCGTTTCTACCTTACTTGGAGGTCTAGATGATTGCAAAACTCAGGACCTATTACCCTGAACACTAAACGTCAAAGGGGCGTCAGAAAGGGGCTTTAAAGACCCGATCAACATCAGCATCTCACGACAACGGTTTTTAGGGCAATGGTCTCATCTGGGTGCCCAATCGCAGGATTTAGGACAGAGCGTTTAGGGTTTAAACAACCTGGCCAGGAGGAGGAGGATCCCGATGCCGATGTCTTGGAAGTTCTGCCACCCGAAGGGGTATGCATCACGGCGGCAGGCTCCAGGCCGTATTGTCTAAAACGTCCCAAAGCCCCTGTACATGTTTGGGTTGCTTGCGGACTGTAAGGAATTTCGGGATAGGCGGCCTAACATAAGCCTCGTACCCCAAAAAACTATACCCAAAGCCCAAACCCCAAAACCCCTCATCTGAGAGAAGCCTGTCCTGGCTGGCCGAGCTGAGCTCTGAATCGACTGGGCACCTTTGACAAGAAGTCAAAACATCAACACCCCTACAATAGCTGAAGTCTTCCTTGTTTTTCGTGGTGCAGGGGGGCACCGTCGAATTGCGCATTCCTCGCACAATTCCACGATGAGGTTGTAGCAGAGCAGAGAGTTGGCGACATCTCCTAGTACGGGCACATTCGTTCCATAGGAGGGGTCTTGTTCGCGTGCGCACTAGATAATTTTCAAGAGTTTTGTAATCGGTTGAGTATGGTTGAGTTCTAGGTGCCCATTCAAGACTTGGTGGTGCTGGTAGCATTTTTTTGCCCTTCCTAAAAGCCCCAGTACACAGATGAGCAAGCTCGAATTAAAGTGCCTCTCCGACTTCCTTTTATGGCCTACGGCCTACAGCTTAGGCCGGGCAAGCCTGCCTCTTGGATTCTTATGCTTCCTTGTAGCTCCCGCTGGCTTGAAGCTCCCGCAAAAGTCGAAGGTCGTTCTAGGGTTTTGGGTGTTGGATTCCAGGGTTTCGCGATTTAGTCTGGCAGTCTTGGTTTTGGAACTTGCAGTATCGGAGTTCAGATCTTCGAATGTCGGTTTCTGTTTAGGAAGGTGGCGAAGCGGCAACGGTCCAGAATGGATTGCTGGGGAATGCACCGACAACTCATTCGACAGCCCTTGCACAACAGTCACAACAGCTGCTAGCAACAAGAAACATGCTCCACCATAACCCAGGCGATCCACAGGAGATGAACAACACAGCACTAATGTCCCGCCCCGAGTCGTCAAAACGTGATGCCGGATTACTCAGCTGTGCATTCTGAACAGACGATTCGCATTAGCCCAAGCCCCCAAGCGCTGGCACCCAACCCTGAGTCCTGAAATTCTAATCCGCCTAGCCGCGGACCCTCCCCCCGCCCCCGCCCCTCCCCCCAAAAAGCATAATATAGAATCATGCATATGTAATCATGTCCAGCTGCTCTGAAACAGATGCATCTATTGATAAAGACTTTCGGGGGTCATCAATGATCACCCAGAGGAACTTCTTACAATGACTTTTTCATAAGGATGTAGGAGTAGAAAGTCGTACAGTCAGGGTGCGTAAGGATGCCAGGTATAATTGTTTCAAGGATGTACGTGGTTCTGAGTGTTAGGGCTAGGGCTGGATTAGGTGCATTAGGGTCTTCCGGCATTTTTTGGGCTGAGGGAAAGTCATAACGGTTTAGGGTTGAGAACCCTAACCCCTACAACCACCTTAAACCCTAAGCTAAGGCTACGGGAGGAAGTTCAGAGGCAGATGTTTGCAGCCGCGGCTAAAGGACTGGTCACCGAGGATGCCAACAAGGAGCCATTCCCCAGCCTTGGGGGTTGTCTGGGTTCTTGTTGAAGGATTTAATTTAAGTTACCATAATAGGGATCTATAGCAAATAATATGGTTTCCTTATTATGGTAATTTAAATTAAATCCCTTAACAAGAACCCAGTTGTAGGCTTAGGGCTTACTTGCAGGATCGAGGTACTTAGTGAGTAGGTGGCAGGTAGAGTTTTCTGAGTACCCTAGAAGGAATTCTGATTGGTGTTATGATACTAATAACTCTGTAAAATAGCTACGTACTAAGCCCCCGGACCCTCCAAGTAGACATGTTTTCTCCTGAGAAACACATGTCTAAGCACCCTAAAAGGGAGCCTATGTAGTGCTGTGATAAGGATAACTCCCTAAAATAGCTCATTAAACCCTACACCCTAAACCCTACAGCCTAAACCCTAAGCCCTAAAGCTACTTCCTAGGCCCGCCGACCCTCCAAGTCGGACTTTTGTACAAGGGCCCCATAAGATACTAGGAGAAGTATACTAGAAGCCCAAAAAGTTGGAAGCCCAATAGCCTCAATCCTTAGGAGTAATGTAAAGGGAATCCCAGCACTATTTGTCCTTAATCCGGTTTCTGACTTTTTTGGGGTTTACTCTAGGGCTTGGGACTTCGAGGGCTTTAGGGTTGTAGGCTTTGGTTTAGGGATTTGGGTGCTTTCTGCCTGGTTTTAATGTTGCCTTGTTTGGTTAGGGTTCGGGGTTTCGGGTTTTGACCAGGGACCCGACCCGGAGTCTGATGGGAAGGTGAATTGAAACTGGATACTACGGTTGATGATGTACATCCTGCATTACCCATAATAAGGAATATACTATAATTCCCATAGTTTAGGTTCCTTAAGGTAATGCAGGATTTATATCATCCACAGTATAGCGGCCCTAATGATGAGAATAGGGTGTTTTCGGGGTCATTATAATTGCTATAGTTGTAGTTGCAGCTCTAAGTAGAATTCTGGTAGTTAGCGTTTCGACCCGTACCCTAGAACAACTCGCCTGAATACTGGTCAATTATCTGGGATGCCTCTTATCATCCAAGTCTTCAAAAGCGTTTCGCTCCAACGGCGCATGGACAAGGACATTGAGCGGCAAATGTTGGGCATGTTTTCTTTTTTGAGGGCTTCCAAACGGCAGCACCAAATTTTTGTTGGCAAGGGCTGCTGGAACCCCAAACCCTAAACCTTCCTAAACCCTAAACCAACAGTTGCTGAACCTCTTCTGAAGCCTGTGTGTCGATCGTCTTGCTTGGACTCTGCGAGGATCCTTGCCTGCCCTGTGCGAGTGGTGTTGGGTTCTTGGAGTCTCCATCTCAGGGCCGCGCCCAGGTCGAGGTGTAATTTAGAGTCCTTAATGATTTGAGTAGGGTTTGGGGCTATACTATACTATACTATACTATACTATACTAATACTATACTATACTGTACTATACTATACTTGCACAAACCCTTAAACCTAAACCCCAAAAGAATATTCGTAATCCTTCAGGCCCCTACGGTCAGGCCTCAGGTCGAACGTCTAGGGCCACAACCCTGCGCTATCCCAGAGTACGTCGGCATGCTACGCAAAAAAGCGGACAACAAAACGATTAACCCTAAACCCTTCACCTTAAACCCTAAACCAAGCTCCAAAATGACTACCTCGCAAGTGGGCCTAGTTCCTCATCCATGCGCGAGGGAAAGCAACCCTAAACCCTTAACCCTAAGCCCTGAACCCTGTTGGGTTACCAAGCACAATAAGCCCTGCAGGCAGCAAACTCTGGCAAAAAAGAGGCCCTAAGCCCTAAACCCTTTGCCGAGCGCGAGCGCCGAAACCTTAGAAGCCCTGAAGCCCTAAACCCTAAAAGCACTAAGCCGAAACACCCTGAAACCCTAGAACCTAAAAGGACTAAACCCTAAAAGCCCTCAAAACCTTAAAACCTAGAAGCACTAAGCCCTAACCTTGAAGCCATCTTCCGAAAGGAGCCTGCAGCTGCACCGGAAGCAGAGGGCACAGAAGGAGCTGCCGAGGCCCCAAATGACCAATACAGGGTTAAGCGTCTTAGGGTTAAGGGTCTTAGGGTTTAGTGCTTTAGGGTCAAGGGTTTAGGGTTTTAGGGTTTGGTGTTTTAGGGTTTCAGGGTTAAGGGGTTTAGGCTTTAGGGCGTTAGGGTTTAAGCTTTGGGGTTGATTTAACTTTACGGTTAAGGGCTTTAGGGCTTTAAATTCGGGTTCAAGGGTTTTCGGGTTTAGGGTTTCAGGCGTTGGGGTGTTAGGGCTTTGGGTCTTATGGCTTACGGCTCCTTTGTTGTGCAGGCGAGACTAGGCTGTGATGACTATCGGTGTATCTACGATACGACATGTGCGAACAGCTAGGTGCTTTGCAATTAGTCATGAGTTCCGTGTCAGCTTTGGCTTTTCTGATTGCTGGGCCACATTTTGTGACGGTCACGAACACTCTGATGCTATGAATCAGTGTGGTTGAGCAAGACTTAACATCTAGGAAAGCGAGAACCGCCTCCTCGGCCAGTCGTCCATCTGAATATATGTCGGTTGGAGAATCGGGTTCCTCAGCTTTTCACGCACAATTTCTTTTGGGTTGGCAATCCCAGCCTCATTAGACATAGAACTGGGTTTTGCAGCATCAGGGGCAGGGGCGAGTCTAGAGTCTAGAGGAGGGAGGGCTGAGTGCCGAATGCTACCGATGATGATCTGTTGCTTGCATCGGACGATGACTGGGCTAGAACATGAGGAGCGGGCCGGGCAGCTTCAAGAGCAGGGCAGCTCCCCACCGTCCACGAGCAGCAGCTGAAGAAGCTGGAGGCGACGTGAAAGCATCCAGATCGGCTTCCGAACGCCTTTGGGCTCCGGCTGGTCTGTCTCGACCGCAAGCAGCAAGGAAATGAAGGTGATCATGCGATCGTCGACTGAACCTTCCTGGACACCCATAGGCTTCTCAAAACTTTCCATACCGATGGCAGTCAGCCATGAGCAAGTCATCCGTGAAGACTGGCGCGTTCCTTGAGGCTCTCCAATCTTGCGTAAACCAAATGCGCATGATGCCAGTTGAGCAGAGACTTCGTTTCATGATCGCCACCTTCCAGGCGTTCTTTGAAGGGCGCCGCTATTTTTGGCTCGCCAGTATCATGCCGTATTGTACTGAATCCCAAAAAGAGGGGTCTGTACTAATCATAGGTTTGAGGGGTGAGGGAGTCGGTTCTGATGGCTTTGGAGAAACAAGGATCTCGGGGGGCTTTTGCTTTCATGTTGGGTTTGGGGTGTGTGGTGTTTGGGGTTTAGGGGTTAGGGTTTAGCTTCGCAAGGGCTTCATCAGACGGTCGTTGTGAATGCCCGTTGCATGGCTTGGCTCTTGCCTCAAACCTAGGCGCCTGAAGCTCGAAGATCATTTGTCGTGTGCAGTCCTATGGTTTAACTTGTAACTTACGGGGTACCGACACGAAAGTTATCCAAACTCATCCTTGAGAGACTACGGCCATATATGAAGGTACTGTAGTGCGTTGTGTTGCAGGGTGTTTGGGTAAGCGACCCGGTTACGATTATTGGTCCGCCGGTCTTCCAAAGTATTTTTCTTGCCATGGCGTTTACGGCCGGAGGGCCACGACTTCTTTTAAGAGCTCTTGGAGGGTTTAGGATTTAGGGTTTAGGGTTTGGGGCTTAGCGTCTAGGGTTTAGGGTTTAGGGATTCCAGATTGGGGTTTCGGCTTTGGGGATATAAGGTTTGGGGGTGGAGGTCTCCATGGCTTTTGTATTGTGTTCCGTCATGCTTCAACCCGCCATGCCCATCATAAAGCCGTTGTTGAGCCGACTATCGAAACTTTGAAACCTGTCATGCGGGGTTGTCCTTGCGAAGTGGAAGGTCCAAATTTGGCATCCCTCCGTCTTTGAACGGTTACACTGCATTTCCAAAACAGATAGCCCAGCCGATAACGTATTTTGTCGTAACTTCCCCACAGCTTCCTAGGTCTTGTATTTGGCTTTTATACTAGGTCGGCCTGCCGAAGCAGTAGGTGGGCACCCTAAATATTACTTGCTTAATGCGTAGTGTGCTCCAGGCGAAAGCTCACCTGTACTCCTAGAGCCTTTGCAGGCAAGCAAGCCGCAAACACTCGCGCCAGAGGCGTGTTCGGGGCTTGACTCGTGGATGCGCGATTTGAGGTTCAGGCTTAGGACTTAGGATGCTTTGAAGAGGCTTGACGAGAGTTTTGCTTAGGGTTGGGGCTTTATGGACAGGTTTCTTGTGAAGATGTTGTTGCTGGTGGTAGGGGTTGTCGTACAGCAGCCCTATGCCCGCCTACGCCTCTATTCAGGGAAGTTTTTCGGGTTTGGAGTTTAGAGCTAAGGGCTTTTAGGGCGTAGGCTTCTAAGGGTTTCTGGCTTGTCTCGCGGTTCTGGATATTCACAGTTGAGGGTTGGATTTTCAAGTTTAAGGGATGAAGATTTGTTTTTTAGTACGGATGTTGCTCTTCTGTGTGCCGATCGGTCATGGCAGATTCCAGCAGCGAGCCAAGGGGCAAACAATACTCGGAGGATCGGGGGACTTAGATAGGCGGGTGCAAGCAAAAGGATGACCCTAGATAGGGCTTTATATCCTGCTTACTAAGTCCCCTGAGCTTTGAATCCCGAGGGGATGTGCAGGTAAGGGTAGGAATGTCGACATTTGCATCCACGCTTGTCGACTCGACTCGAGATGCATCATACTGAATTCCGCGGCCCTCTTACGGACCCTTGAAGGGCAGGGGTAATCCACCTTTTTCCAACGACTGGCACGGCGAAGTACAGATTCGGAAGTAGTATCAGAGGCGTCTTGCCCAGACTTGTTGTGAATGCTTGCCTGATTTCTGTGAATGGGGGTCGAAACCCTACCTGTTGCCCCAAATCCTGCAACGTTTTTTTTGATGCCGTTGTCTATAGGTTCCAACCCTGACAATGGCAATACCATAACTGCCATGGTCAACCTTCTTTTGGGCCAGGGAGCTCAACAACTAGGCTTCACAGATCCCGCAGCCCCCGAAAGAGCCCAAAACCATGTAAATAGGGAAAATACCTTAAAAATACAGGGGCTTATTATTATTAGTATTATTATGATTCAAAGTCCTTAATTAAAGAGTATTGGGCTCTCTGGGCCGGGCCATGTCCAGGCAAGTCTCCCGCGTTCCGACGGCGCAGCGAAGGAATCTTCACCGACCAAGGGCCGAGGATTGGTGCCGGAGGAGCACCCCTACTTAGGGTCTAGGGGTTTAGGGGTTTAGGGGTTTAGGGTTTAGAGGTTTAGGGTTTAGGGTTCAGGGGTTTAGGGGTTTAGGGTTTAGGGGGTGTAGTGCTGCAGATTTGCCTGGCCCTCAGTTTTCTCTCCTTTCAGGGGTACCCGGCAGTTGCAATAGGCCTGGATGCAAAAGGGTTTAGGGGGTTAGGGGTTTAGGGTTTAGGGGTTTAGGATGAAGCTAGCCATAGGCTCCTAAGTAGTTCCTTTTTGTGGATTATACTTGGAATCCTATAAGGTAACCCCAAAAAGGAACTACTTCGGAGCCTATGGGTACAGTAGACGTCAGAAAGTCGGAACATCAGTATCCTCATGCCCGTATGGTAAAGATTAGGGGATCCCGCTTTGATAGTTTCATACTTGGGATTGGGGTTTAGGGTTTAGGGGAGTTTAGGCGATGGGTTCTGGATCTTGAAGCGACAAGCAGAGTTCAGGAATCCAGATGTCGGCCTGGGAAAGCCTTTCAAACTCCAAGCTGGGTAAATCATCGGGTTATACGTATTTCCGTTTTTTTGTTCGGGGTCCATGTCAATAGTATATACTTATAAAGTTAAGTTACTTGTAAATCTGGTTAATGAAGTCCCCCGATCCTTTGAGCAGGTCGTCTCAGTAGTACCCTTTGACCGTTGTAACTTTGCCTTATGTCAAGAATTGAATATGAGAAGCGAGAGGTTCCCTTACTATTCAGTGGATGCTGGGGAATCAGGCATAGAATCTAGGACATACCCTAAGCCCTAAACCCGAAGGCTGCTAAGAGATCGAAATATCGATTTCGAGCTTCAGAATAAACAGCTGGCATCTCTTGTTTTGCTCGGTTTAGGGTTTACATGTTTAGGGTTTAGGGTTTCGGGTAGGGTTAGGGGTTTAGTAACCTGTGAGGTGTAGGGTGTGGGGGTATCCTGGCACAGTAAATCACAGTAAAAGCTCCATGTTCAAAGCGGGATTAGGGCCTGGGGCAAGGTGTTTAGGGGGTTTGCATGCATCAGCTTTTTTCTGACAATATCGTATGGTGATTTAGATGAGGAGCCTGCAGCAAAAAGCGGGTTTGGACGAGGGTATCTCTATCTAAAGCCCACTCTCACCCTCACTTAATGTAGCCTCACTTAAACCCCTCCCATTCATACGAACTATCAGAAGGATCCTCATATAGGCAGCTTTAAAGACAGGGTGCTTATTGACCAGGAGTCTTCACCACTTTAAGCCCCCCAGCTCCCAAGTCGACCCTGAGCGCAACATCCCTGAATCCTGATGCCCTGAAGATCTTTGAAGACTCTGTTCGGGTAATGTAGACTCTCGACACACAAACCCCCAGTTCCTTAAAGGTCTTAATCTTAGGATCCCTGTTACAAGCCTAGTTATAGTAGGGGTGTTTGTTCATCCCCCTAAACCCTAAACCCTACTAAACTCACAAACCTTGGTCGTTGCTTGCATGACCAGCACTTTTCGCAGATCTTTAGTGTTTCAGGCTTTGGGGTTTAGGAGTTTAGGAGTTTAGGGTCTGCGAGCTTAGGAGTTTAGGGTTTAGGAGTTTAGGAGTTTAGGAGTTTAGGGTTTAGGTGCTTAGGAGTTTAGGGTTTAGGAGTTTAGGGTTTAGGAGTTTAGGGTTTAGGAGCTTAGGAGTTTAGGGTTTAGGAGATTAGGAGTTTAGGGTATAGGTGCTCAGGAGTTTAGGGTTTAGGTGCTTAGGAGTTTAGGGTTTAGGAGTTTAGGAGATTGGGGTTTAGGAGTTTAGGGTTGAGGAGTTTAGGATTTTAGGATTTAGGATTTTAGGGTTTAGGAGTTTAGGATTGAGGGCTTCAGGCGTTGGGGTCCAGGCATTTGTTGGCAGAAGGCTTCAGCACCAAGCTCCAGTTTCCCCGGGCAGACGTGCAAAGACAAAGCACTTAAAACCTGAGCCCCAAACCCCGAAGAAAAGACTCGTAAACCTTTGTAAGACGGAACCCTAAGAAAACCATTGGTAGTTCTTTAGGCCTCCATATTATGTAAGTCTGAAGAAAAGAACCCCAAACAATGAACCCAAAACTGTACCCCCCAGATTGCCAAATTTTCACAGCTGTGGAAGGGGAAAGCCGAGATCCAAAAGCTCGGCGATGTGAGATTTAGCAGCATGTTTGCATGCTTGAGGCGTGTACGCTGCAAGAGCCCACCGGGGCCTTCACTGCTCACACTCCTCGGGGATGTTTTGCAGCAGCGCATAAGACTCAGCACCGTCGAACGGCCTGGAGGCCTGGGTCGACACGCGGCATAGGGTTTAGGAGTTGGAAGGGTAAGTGCGGAGGTCCTCCCAAATCCGCACGGACTGTTAAATTAAGGCCCCGAAACCCTCAGCCCGGCGGCAACCCTCCTAGAAGCCCTTTAAAAACACTATTGTGATCATAACGGCCCCCTGACCTGGACCTTAAACCCTGCACAACCCCATAGCAACTTTAAGGCTCATATCGTAGCCGGAGGAGAGTCGGGGCAGCGTCAGCAGCCGCAGCGTGACCTCTTCCTTCTTCCGCCCAGACAGCGAGGCAAAGCAGGGCTTATAGGCTTTTCTACGATGCAGCAGGGTTCTACTAGATGTAACTGGGTATAGAGCGAGCGTATGAGGTTTGGTCATTTTTCTTAAGGACATTTGCAGCACGAGCTGCTCCAAATTATGGTCCATTGTAGGGTACCCTCCGTGAAGTTACCGGCGAGCCTCGTGCAGCCACTCATTTATCGGGACGGTAGTCTATAATAAGCGCTAAGGGTCATTAGCGCGAGACTCTTTATCACCGGAACTTTTTGGTCGACTTCAGCCCCAACCCTAAGCGCCCCAAAGCCGTAATCCCGAAACCTTCACCGAGCACCCAAAACCAGTTTCCCCTCATGAATCCCTTGCTCCGGTTGCTTCACCGAAGCTCCGACAAATCCTGATCTAAAAGCTACCAGGGACCCGGGCCCTAAACCAGCCTCCAAACCCCTGAAGCCTTAAATCCCTCACCCTAAACCACCGAATCCCTGAGCCTACACCGTGAAAACCCAAAAGCAACAGGAAGAGGAGCCACCCGAGGAGGAGGAAGACGAGGAGAGTCTGTCAGAAGCCAGCACCCTCGAGGACCGAAGTCGACTTTTTGAGCTTCAGCGGATTTGATGTGCAGAAACAGGGGCCCCAAGAAGGACATATCCCTACCTTGTTGGGCTTCCTTCTAAGGGGGTATGCATATGTGTGTGTGTGTATATATATATATGGGATATCCCTATCCTAATTTGGGTTTTTATGTACAGTACAGAGCGGGACGTTCAGGGTTCTAGGCATCTCAGGGGTTTCTAAGGGCGTAGGGATGTTTTCTGGGTTTTGCGGTTTACGCTTTACATCAAGTTTAGGGGCTTAGGGGTTCAGGGGGTTAGGGTTTTTGTTTACAGGTTCGGGCGACGTAAAGGCTGGGAGATTCAGGGTCGTGGCTGGCCGCGACTTCAGGATTGCACCGTTGAGTTGGGTTTAGGGCTTAGGGTTTCGGGATCTGCTTCCTAGCTGCTAGCTGATTGGCAGAGGCTGGGTTCAACAAAATAGAGGAGTCTAGGGATCCTCTGCGGGGGTTTCGGATGGATAGCCGGGGATTGTTTAAGAATGGCGCAAGGCACAGTCGTATGTCACATGTCGATGGTGAGGGCTGCAAGTAGCAGTACATACCAATGCTAAGAGTACGCTGTAACTTCGATCATCGCTGACCCCATAGACAACGGACCTAAAGTCGGATGAACCAAGCCAGTCCCAAACCGGACACAAACCTCAAACCCTAACAACCCGAAACCCTAAACCCCCTACCCCCTAAACCCTAAAACTCCACCGTGCTGCTACTTTTTATGTGCATGCACATAAAAAGTAGCAGCACAATGACGTAGGCTGCAGATCATCCCAAAACCTTACCTAGGAGCCCAAGAGTTCTCAGAGGTCGCTTTAACACGAAAGCCTAAAACGTCCCCCCCCCCCCCAAAAAAAAACAAGCCCCTATGGGGTTTAGGGTTTATAATCGGGTTTAGGGTTTACGGTTCCGTATGGGTTTAGGGTTTAGAAGAGACCCCAAGCAACTCAAAAGCCACCAAAAACCTAATTAAGCACCGGAAGCCCCTCTAACATCTCAACCAGGACATGGTGAACATGGATCTGAAGAAGCGCCGGCGTCCGACGAAGGACCCCCTGAGAAAAGCTCGTGGGGATTGCAGTTCTATCGTTCCTGTTGGGGGCTCCTACATTTCTTATAGCTCTACTTATATAATAGGTCCAATGATCCTCTAAGTAGGCCCAAAGGCAAATGAGCCGGACTTGAGGTTTGCTGAGCTGAAGAAGGCATTGTCCCCACTCTTGCGCCGAGCTTGGAGACCGCATTTAAGTGTTTAGGGTTTAGGGTTTAGGATACCCGAGACCGCATATGACCGCATTTATGGAGAATATACCCGATCACAGTCCAGCCGGAAGGTTCCTTCATGAACAGTTCTGAGTTGAGGTGATCTTTATACATTTCTTGTTCTGAAAACGATCATCTCGGCGTAAAGAACTGGTCTTACCTTAAACCGAGTACGCAACAAGAACCTCGCCTGGCATGCTCCCAGAGTGATCGCGGAAAGCTTCGACTCAACCTCTAGAGAATACCGCCCATTCCTATTGATCTGTTTTGAGGAGCTGTTGGTAGCTCTGCCGTGTCTGTGCATTGCCCCGTACTGCAAGGGGAACTTGCCTGTTTTGCATGGGCTTTTGAGCTGCAGGTAGACTCTAGGCTCTGAGGCTGCAGCTTTGGAGAGAGGGTTCGGGCATAACTTGAATCGCCAGAAGGCCTGGCACTGTGCATAGTAACCGTCGTATGTGAACGCAGGAGGCGCTGCAACATCGGGAAGAATGGGCGCAGAAGCTGCGGGCACTTTGACTAAGATTGTGGAGTTTTCCGGAATGCTAGTCATGTGGGAGCATTTGGAGGATGGATGGCTGGCATCAGCACGCAGTCTGTAGGACATGAAGTTGAGTTAGGGCAACAAAGCCCTACCTAATCCTTTCAGAAGCGTACCCTCCCTTTTCAGGTTGTATGGCGTGAGTTTCTATCGGTAGCGTTCAAGCGTTCCCCTTCTGTTGAGCTTTGGGTAGGCAGTAAACTGTAGACCAAATCGGTATAGTACTGGGGTATACTCTAGAGCTCTGGTTGATAGTTTCCCTTTCATTATTCAGGGCCTCAATAAAATGATACCTGCTTTGGTAAAGCGGCTTATTAATCTGGAGTCCATTAACAGAGATGATTAGAATCTGGGGGGTCAGCTCTGCTGAGGTAGGGGCTGCCAAGTAGAAGGCGTTTGTAGTGTTCGCATCAGGAAAAATCTACAGTAACCCTGAGGAAAAGCCGGTTCTACAAGACTTGGGTCTCAATGTCCTAGCTTTGCTGTGGGTAGAGTGGTATAGGGTTGTGGTGCATCCTATAAGGCTTAGGCCTTTATCCATAAACCCTAATAATACCGCTACCATTATGAAGCCCAGGCTTTCACAGATTACGTGCTCAGGCGAGCGAGTGTAAGGAGACCCCTTGGGTTTAAGGAGATTCCTGAACACATTAGCCCTTTGGGCTCTTGCAGGCTTTGAAGTTCGGGGAAAACAGCGCATGAACTTCCGTGAGTCTTTCGATTCATAGCTCAGAATCTCCAAAGCTATCAATCCGGTTTCAGGATCGTAAAAAATAACTAGTGCGTCGCTCAGAACCAGGAATCACGAAGGAGTAGCAGGGGGGTTGCAACTCAGGATTTCAGTGCGGAGATGGGGCCGAAGCTTTCGAGCGTTCGAGTTATCATTGCGATTAGGATCTCAGCCGTATAGGCTTTTGATTCTTGTCTCTCCCCTCCGGGGCAGCTTGACATCTTATCCCCAATGGGAGTTAGCAGATGCCTCCTCAGATTTCGAGGCGAGGTATCGGATCTGGGATTGTAGTTTAGAGCTGCAGCTCTGGGTCACAAAGTTTATAGTTTATAGTCTTTATAGTGTTTAGGGACTCCGCCGCAGCAGACCGAAGGCCCAGGCAAGAAACTTGCAACGCCCAACAGCACCCGGTAAGCCCGATTCAAAACCATTTAGGGGAGCGCGGCATATGCGGTACGAAAACTTACAAAACAATCCTTAACGAAGGGAGTCAAGCTTCTTTTTAGGTTCCTTTCTCAGACAGGGATCCAGATCCGGTGGGCCTGATGATGAGGGTTTAGGGTTTCAGGGTTTAAGATTTAGCGTTTAGGGGTGTTCAATCTGATCTTTGCCTGAACCCTAAAAGCCTGCACCCTCGAAGTCTTATAGCAACCCCTGTCCTGACCTCCCTTTTCGCTACCTAAACCCTAAACCCTAAAAGCCCTAAATCCGCGAAACCCAAAGGATGCCAAGATACTGGGAAAGGAATACCTCGACTCGATCCTCTCGAAGGACCTCCGGGGGTTCAGCTTGGGCGGCAGAAGCTGGTGGTTTAGCGTTTTGGGTTTAGTGTTTATAGCTTGGTGTGGAAACAAGGGATTGTGGGTGAAGCACCCCAAGTTTTTGGGCACAGCATGCTGCAGTTCAGGTTTCAGGAGTTCTCGTGCACATTGAGATGGCTCTCAAGTTTTGGTACTTCGTTGGGGTCCAAACGAATCGTGCTCAGATTTGTTGGAGCAGGTTCTGTCCAGAGGTTTTGTCCAGACCACCCTAAACATTCTTTATTTGCAGATGTGCTTCAGGGTGTACCGACACCATTACATGCAGTTCCTTCTTGGCTCCTTTATGTTCTGATAATGCGATCTTAGCAATAGACAAGGCCGACCCGAACAGCTAAGTCCGAGTTCCAAATCTAGGCCGTCTGCCGTATCTAGGATCCCTAAATCCCTAAACCCCCAACCCTAAAACCTAAACCCTCTACCCTAAACCCCAAACCATAAACCCTCTACCCCAAACCCCAAAACCTAAAGGTTTGAGTGGAGTACGGTTTTGAGGCTTTGGCTAGGCTTCGGGCTGAAGGCCGGTTCAGGTTTAGGGTTTTGGGGTTTAGGGCTTATACGGTTTAGGGTTTAGGGTTTATATGGTTTAAGATTTAAGGGTTTTAGGGTTTATAGGGTTTAGGGGTTTAGGGTTTAGGGGTTTAGGATTTGGGGTTGGGTGTTTTGGGGCTTTATAAGGCTCAGGACTAAGATTTGCTTGGTGGTAAGTTTACAGACTTAAGGCGCAAGGCTTCAGCGGTTTGGAGGGCAGGGGCTAGCTATATGGGGCGCAGCCTTCCGAAACTGCCCTAAGCTCTGCAGCCAACAACCCGCAACCCTACAGCCTTAGACCCTTAGAACATAATTCTGGAAGGTCGCGGGGCTCGCGCTTTAGTTATAGGACGTGCCGGGAATTTCCGGAGGCAGGCTTAACAGGCTTGGGGGTTTGGTTTCAGGGGCTAGGGTTGAGGGAGGCCGTGTTGCGACCACGGCCGAGAGCTTGGATAGTTGCTCGCTCTCTCTCTCCATCTCTCTCTCTCTCTCTCTCTGTCTCTGTGTCCTTCCCTTTCTCTTTCTCTATATATTATATGTATATATACATATGCTTTTCATACCTGCGCATGAACGCACATCACTTTCTTTTGTTGGCTCCTTGTTATGTGTGTGCGTGTGTGTCTTCGTGTGTTTGTTTATTTGTGTTTGTATGTGCGCACAAACATGTGCAAGCCCTCACCTTCATCCTCATCACCATCATCGTCCTTTTCGCCACCACATAACCATCATCCATGAAGCACTCACGCCGTCGACACAGGCATCACATACGCATTTTAAAACCAATAGGTGCAGTGCTGGCACGTGGATGTTTCAATTACCCAACCCGAACCTGAAGCAGCCACTGATGCAAAGCCTTAGGCCTTCCCCCGTTTCTTAACCCGGTTTACTCTTAGGGCGTGAGCTCCGGGCGTTTCTTCTGGCAGACTTTGGCGGCTGTGAAGCCAACCGCCACATTATACACCGTAAAAACAACATTGATTAGCAGGGATTCAGGCTGCAAGAGAGTGTTCCGGGGGTTTATTTAGGGTTGCGGCGCGTTAAAGTTTATCTTGTCATCACCTTATAGTATCCCTTATCATACCCATACAGTTCCCTTGTGACAAAACCATATAATACAGCACCCCTTGAAGGTCCAACAAGATTCCAAGGCCGTAGTGCTGGATTTTCTGTTTGCCCTTCTGCCAGCTAACCTGACAACCGACATGGCCTTCCGGAGCCCTTAACCCTAAACTCCTGTGAGGAGGGCTGTAGTCTATCATTCGAGCTCCTTTTCTCAGGTTCGCTTTGTTTCAATCACGGCAAACCTTACTTCCAAATCTTAAACTCCAAAACCCGAACCCTCCAAGAATGAAGCCCCAAGCCCAAAAGCACACTAACAAGGGGTTTAGGGCTTCGGTTCAGGCTTAGCTTAAGGTACGGCCCAAAATTCCAGGAGGACTTCATCAAGGCTCAGAGGGCGAAGCGCAAGCCGCAGGCAAAAGCCGATACCGGCAGCGCTGCGGCATCCATGCTTTAGGGCTTAGGGCAGTTTCGGGGTTTAGTATTTCAGGATTTCAGGCTTTCGTGGCTTACTTTCTGTGGCATGCCTGAGATGACGGGTTCGGGGCAAAGAAACCTACCCCCCCCCCCCCATGAAGACTATTTCCCCCCCCCCATGAAGACTATTTCCCATGGCACAAAACCTCAAAACGGGTTATCCGTTGTGCTCAGGCCTCAGTTTCAACCAACCCTTTTCGCATTGGCCCCAAGCGCCCTCACCCAACCGCCCGGGAAATTTTCCTGAGGGGCCTAGCGTTTCGGGCTTATTTTTCGGCATTGGAGGGTGTTGTTATAGGAGTTCGGGTTAGAGTTGTGCCATGGGGGTCTAGCCGGGCCACGACGAGTTGTGATAAGCAGCTGTAGGTTGCAGCATCCCACAACTGTAGACTGCACACCCTAGCGTGGAGTCTGTCGTGTCGGGTGCTAAACCCTAAACCCTAAACTCCTCAACCAATCCTCTCGCTCTGCGTCAGGGGAACTGCAGAGTGGTCTTGGGTACAGGGACCTCTGAAAAGGGGTTTAGGGTTTAGGGTTTAAGAATGCGATTTGCATAGGGGCAACTGAGCAAAGTCTTGATTTTCAGATAAATGCCGTCTCTATGAATGTACTGCTAACATCTGCTAACGATCGTTGCTCAGAAGCAACCCCGACCCCAATTGTCCTCGACCTATTTTTCCAGCAGAGGCTTAGCACTTTTTTTTCATTTTCGTGCTATGATCTTGAAGATGAGAGATGCTGACTTTGCTTTAGAGGATTCGCGTAAGGACTGACCTCTGCTCCGCTCTCCAGCCTGCCCTGCTGCATGCTGAACCTTGAGCTCAGCTCTGCAAGGCAATGAAGGTCTTCGTTCAGTTTCGAGCCATGCTAGACAATGTAAGATGCGCATATAAGGGTTTCGCAAGGGCTTTCTTTCACTGTGCTTCCCGTGTGCATTTGGCATGCTGCGCAGTTCCGTCATTTCTGCCCATGTTGTGATGCCTCCAAGGGCGCTCGATGGCCAGCGAGAAGGCCTTTTGCCGCCGGGGTCTGGAATCTCTGAACCCTAAGTTGGGGTTGGGTCTTCAGTGTGAAGCATACCCTAGCTCAGAATCAGCACAAGCGTCCTCAACAGCCAGTGAAACTGTGGCATCCTACTGCCCAGTACAACACAGCCTACCCCTAAGTATACCTGCCCCTAGAGTAGGATCATGTAGGATCTATACTTTGTGAAGTTTAGTACCCAGCGTAAGCATCTTATACACGTGGAGCCTTACAGAAAGCCGCTGGGTGTCTTCACTTGGAGATTTGGGGGTGTCTTCTTGTTTGGTTGAGTCAAAGGGGTGGCGTAATCAGTTAGGCAAGCCTAAACCTCCACCGTGACACCCCATACCCTAGATCCCAAACACGACCCAAGGCCCAATATAGAAGCCCGGATAATCAGTGGTACAATTCCTTAGACTCCTTGTTTTTGATACCCACACGATAATATACACCATGGAAGTTGGACTCTCATATAGCCACAAAGCCCTTTTCTATTTATTGACGCCCACCCTAAGCCTTGAACCCTAAACTAAACCCTAAACTAAACGCTAGACTAAACCCCAAACCCTAAACTGAACCCTAAAAACCCTGGTATCAGACGCCTCAAAGCACCAGGAAGTCTTGAAACCTTCAACGCCAGGCCGTACTTTGGCTGCGTGGGGATGAAGATGATTTCGAGGCGGTGGACTATGTCTTAAGAGTTTAGGAGTTTGGGGGTTTAGGGTTTGGGGTTTAGGAGTTTAGGGTTATTGCACAAGTCCTGATGCAAAAGCTGGCTTAAGTTTAGGGTTCAGGGTTGTAACAGGCTCTTGCAAGAGCTTTATGGGGTCTTCGGCGTCTTCGGCTTTCCTGGGTTCCTGTGGTTGATAAGGTTCCAGAGGGCTCGTTGGACTTTTAAAAGGTACCAGAAAGGAATATTCATGGTCAACCAGAAGACCGTAATGAAAGTTGCAGGTGTAATTCCTTTTCTGTTTATCCGGCAAAGCGCGCTAAGTCCTGTCTCGGGTCTAGCCTTTTGGGCTTACGAGGGATTAGGGCTTAGGCTTCGGGGTTTCCGGATTCGTGTTTTGCAGGGCTTGGGGTGGAAGGTTTGCTGGTTATTCTGCGCGGATCAGAGTTCGTAGGGTAGGTTTTAGGGTTCGTGTGCGCTTCTTGGGTTTAGGCCTAGGCCTTCATGGTCTAGGGCTTCAGGGTTTGGGGGTTTTGGCCTAGGACGTGATGATTCAGGGTTTTGGGCTTCGGGTGGCAATTTGGGTGCTGCAGGGATAGTGGTTCTAGGCTCCCTGCAAAGAGACCCTAAACTTACGGTTTAGGGTTTAGGGTTTAGGGCTTAAGCTCAAAATGTGGAGCCTTGCCTGCTTTGCGAGAGTGAGAGTCGAAGCCCAAAGCGGCAACTGAAGGATCCCCAAACCCTAAGCCCCTAACTCCTAAACCCAAAATCACCACACCCTAATAGCCTACGTGCCCCACGTCTGTCGGAAGGCCAATGTCTGTGCCTTTCAGGGCTTGGGAGGGCTGGGGAACCGGGATCGAGCCATAAACCCTGAACCATAATATACTAGAGGGGCCTGAACCGTTGGACTAGGATTCCTTTCAGGGGTACTACAAGGTGGCTAGAAGGGTTTGTCTTTCATTTTACAGCGGCCTCAACAACTTGAATGGTTGATGGTCTGTTATATGATACTTGTAAGAGTACCCCCATGGAACAGTATAGGTAATTAGTCAAACTTCTGCACTCGGCGCCGTTTGCGCCAGGTAAACTCAGATGATCTAGAGCCCCGTCACACGTTCATGAACATCCCCTATGTTGTGGTATGGTTCTTCAACTAGGGTTCAGGATTTAGGGTTCAGGGTTTACCCTTCTCAAGCCTCTACCCTAAAACTAAAAAGGTAACAGGGCATCCAGAATTGAGGTCGATCCTGACTGAGAGGTCTTTTTATAATGAGCAGAAACTCATAGAAAACGGTATAAAGCCATCTAAGGTCCGATAAGCAGGAGGGGCCCGTCAGTTCGGGGATGTTGCGGCCTCTGCGAGGACCTTTTCGGTGGGCTGCGCCCCAAGAAGAAGGAAAAGAAGGTGAGTCGCTTTCCTGCAATCACACTTTGCGAGTGGGGTTCAGGGTCCTGTCGTTCACTCGGGTTCAGGGTTCTGTCATCCACTCGCGGACTAGGCTTGGGGTGTTCAATTAGGAAAAGTCTTTGGAGAATGCGATAGCTATGAAGATCCAGATGCTCAAGGAACGCCAGAGACAGAGAGAGAGAGAGAGAGAGAGCACTCAAGCTGTCAGCAACTAAACGCTGGAGCAGTGCGAACGAAAGGATTTGCAATTGGGGCAGTCAAAAATTAGCACTTGTGGAAAAGGCTGTCGGGCTAGTTTTCGGAAGTTGGGTAACGTTCCACGTGCCATCCATTATGGAGGTAGATGCTCTCGATAGTTACACAACAGCCAAAAGGAGACACCTCTCTTATCTTCTCTGGCTCCTTGGTCCTTGTTCTCAAATTCTCCACGCTTCGTTAAAGCTTTTCGTCTTGTTGTTCTAGAGACTAGGTTTTCATGCCTTGAGCGGGAGAGCACCTCCACACTAAAGGCACCCTTATGACTCGTACGGCCTTGGCATCCCGAAAGAGGAAGCCACATTTCTGTGTCCTAGAAGTGAAAATCCTGTGGATATTGCCCGAAACCTAAACCTTGTTTACAAGATGTAGAAAGACCAGAGAAGGCTCGGCGAGATATGCCTTCAAAGTCTACGTATTTAGTTAGGGTAAAAAAGTAGACATAAGAAGAGATACCTTAACCCCCCATTGTAACCCTACTTGTTAGGTCCTCTGAACCTCGACAGCATGGGCGCATGTTTCTCAAGTGTGATTTGCCTCTGGCAGCGATTGTTCTGCCAACATGTCGGCTTCAATTGCACATTGATGATTGCGAAGCTTTCGGCTATGCCTGTAGCCCTTCTAGTGCAGGAGCCTGGCTAAGCCCTAGGCCACAATGAGATCTATATTTTCTATACTAAGCAAACCCCTTTGGGCCCGCAAGCAAACTCGAACATACCTATGCACCCTGGGCCCTAAACCGTGCGCCCTAGCACGTCGTAGACGATAAGGATCCTTCGACCTCCCCTAAGGCTCCATGTACCCATATAGTATATCGAACCCTAAACCCTAAACCGTTATATACTAAGGCATAAAGTGCCTAAGGCGTAAGGGTGCATGCAGCCTTAGGGCTCATGGAACCCTAGAAGCGTCGTAACCTAAATAGTGGTTCGGTCGCTGGGTTCGGGCGACCGTAAGATTCATGTACGGTTTATGCAAAAGTAGCTGCCCCTTACAGTCACCCTGTGCTTTTTTCCTTTATGAGGGGGGGGTTATACCTTCAAACCCGCGCTCCAAAAAGGGTTGTGATTGTTCTAGGGTTTAGATGAGTGTACAGTACATATATATTTGGTTTGTCCTTACGGAGATGCCAGTATCTAACAAGAGCCCAACTTCATTCGTGGTTCAAAGCGTAGGGCATAGAGTTTAGGCCTTACTTTGTGTATCCAGCGGGCCAGTCGTGAGGGTTTCGATGCCTTTGGAGGGCCCGGTGATCGAACCCCAGGTAAACACCGCACTCTAAACCTCAAGCCTTACATTGCGGAGAGGGTCGAGGGTTTTGGGTTGAGGGTTTCAGGCTTGAGGGAAAAAGCCCCAGGCCTGAAACCCTCAAGCGAAAACCCTCGACCCTGTTCGCAAGGCAAGCCCCATGCAGGGCATGGCGCTTAAGAGATCTCTCCGTCTCAGGTTGCCTGGATTACCGGCCACCGCCAGTGAAGCAACGAGAGTAGAGTGGCTGTCGGGACAGAGTCTTAATTTCACCCTAAAACCCTAGCTAAACCCTAAACCCCCAAACCCAAAACCCTAAACCCTAAAATCCCCAACTGGGAGAGTCCCTAAACTCTCAACTTAGATTTTGAACCGATGATTCAGAGGAGGTGGTGGCAGTAATTGCCTACACAGGTTTCAATTGTTTTGGGGTTCTGTGGGCGAGACGTGGAAGACCAAATGAACTTTATTCGGGTTTATCTCTGGTATGTTTCTCATTTGGGGTGCTGGTTCAATATTTGAGAGGTTTGCAGGGGTAGGACAGAGAGGATTACCATGCACTGAACTGTCATGCGCTGCTTCGTTTGGAAAGGATGCCCGAAGTTAAGTGTAGAGATCCTATCAGGGAAGGCTACTTCATCAAGGACCAAGGTTGAAGCCCATTTCAAAACCCCACTCTTTTGCCTCATGCCCTAGACAACCCCAAGTGAAAATCTCAAGGGAGACAACTAGTCGAGCCTCACCCCTCGTTTTTTTTTTGTAAGGTGCCTGAACTTACATGGTTTGAAGTTGAAATTTAAGGGCAGGTTGCAACGGTTTGGGTCTCGGCTGTCGCAACACCCGCGAATCGGAAGCACGGCAAGAGGAGCGATCCGAGGCTGTAAAGTTAAAGATTGGAGCGCTGTGGGTTCGCATTGTACTTCGGGTTGAAGCGCAGGCTTTCGTAACGATGCGGAGCTGGCATGTGAATGCTCTTAGCATCTCTGAGCACAAGGGGGCGAAAGCACAAGCATCACCTCCTCCCCTCGCAGCATAGCGGCTAGTGTGAGGCTGGCGGGCTGGCTTTTGGAAGCCTTGATGCCACAATATTCCACTACCCACTGCACGAGGTTCTAAATGTCGATGCTGCCACTGCCAAACATGAGCCTTGTACAGCTTGAGAATGCTACAGCAGACAAAGAGGACACATACCGACTAACTGCAACGGTCCCTCATTGTCCCTCGGAACGGCGAATGCGCAGGACGACAGCGACTGAACGAGCAAACTGTAAGGCAAGGTGACCAAGGTGTAGGAAGCTGCGCCAAGATTGCAACAGGGTTCCTTCGTGGCTCCACTTCCGGCACTAACTACAGAATGCATGGACGCGCTTACTCGAGTATGCCTAGCTGCTCCTTTGCGCCGTGTTCCTCCTTGCTGAAACGCTGTCTGCACTCAGCGTGTAGCCCATCGGGCACTACCCAAGCGATCCGATATCCCTTCTGCTAAGAGGGATGTCACGAACGTGCTCAATCATACTTACAGGCAGCTCTAAAACAGCACCGTTCGTCAACGAAGAGATGCATTGGAGTCTTTGGGACAGCGCCGCCCTTCGCGTCTGATGTTCGGAGCCTTTCGACGCTTGCCACGGAGGGCTGCAAGCTCTTTGCACCACCCGCGTCCTCAACCCTTCAATTTTTCACAGTCTTAAGCTAAAGCCTTGCGCGAAAAGAGCTTGTGCTGCTCTGAATGTTGTTCAAAATCTAGCCAATCATTTAACCCCAAAACACTTTCACACCCTACTCGTAGCTTGCTGATTGCCCTTCTCCCAAATGCCCACAGTCGAAGCACCAAACCCTAAACACTAACGCGCATTCACATGCAAGGACATGGTATGGACATGAGTCCGTAAGCCTGAGAAAGCCGTACCTTTATGGCAGGTTGGCAGGCCTGAAAAATCACAGCCGTTCCAAAGTCAAAACAATGTGCTCAAGCGCCAATTTTAACAAGTGCTGTCTCGTTCATAATCTATTTCCGTAAAATTTGCCAACAACCATGACCCCGAAACACATACGAAGGATGCAGTTCTATAAGCCATTATCACAATTGGTGTACTTTCGGTGTCCTGGTACCACACGCCGCGACTAGGCCCCTTGCTCGATCATGTTAGACAGTCGTTCTTTCGGTTATCTAGCAAGTACGAATGATAGGAGAAACTGCAATGGCGTGGCACTCAACAAAACTAGGCGATAAAGCAAGCTCAGCGGCGGCATAAGCAAGAAGCTACCACAACTTAGAGCACAAGGCGTGCAAGATTGTCTTGGCCATTCTGGACACCGATAGCAATATCTCACAAGGGCATATGATAATAAAGCTGAATAGATCGCACAGGTGCAGACTTGGAGGGAAGTAAGCATGTACCACTCGGCATCACATTAACCAGTCACAACCGCACCCTCCGCACGGGCCAGCGCCTTCTGCAACCACATATGCAATAGAACCCAACAACAATCGGCAAATGGTATGCACACATACATAATCACACGACTTCAGGCCTCCATACAGACACACGCAAGCACCCAAAACGTGTATTCGCACCATCCCTCTGTTTATGCCATATATATATATGTATGTGTGTGTAGTTATGTATGTACCTATGTATATAACTATACATATGCATGTATAAGTACATGCACATGGTGGTGATCTCTTCATACGGTCTACATGAGTGTGTTTTTGTTTTTTTTGTCTCTCTCTCTCTCTCTCTCGCTGTTTGCACATGCATGTGTCCGTTGATATGCGCGTACCAGACTTTGCACAGGAGGCCATGTGCCGGAAAGCTGCCAAAGATTCGCCTCCTTAGCTTTCCAGGGGCTCCGATAGGGACGAGACTGTTTCGTCAGCAACATCACGTGTGCCCGGCGGGCAGATGGCTGTTAAGTGTAAACGGCTCTGTGTAAGTCGGATCTTGTGGCAAATTTCGAGGGCCTTCATAGTTTTGATAGGCCATTATGAGTTCTTAGGGGTGGTTACCCATTGTTGTAAATTGCAGGGTCTAGGTTTCCGGGGTCAGGTTATTTTGCCTGTGGGACTTCTAAGTACAATGTCTCTCACCATATATCCGAAGCATAACCCAAAACTCTGATAAATTCTGAAGGCCCAGCCCCAGCAGTCAAAGCCCAGAGTAACGTCAGTTGTGTATACTAATTTAACTAAATATCAACCCTAGTTTGTAGATGCTAACCGAAACCCTAACTCAAAGCTTCAACCCATATCCACTTCGGGCTTTGTTCGGGTCAGGCCCTGAAATTGAAAATTGACATGCGGCTTATAGATTACGAGGGTCCAGCGCTGAATGGCAGCGCTTCATTCCCCTAATATTAATAGTCCTAAAGGCTGAACTCAGAAAGCCCACCAGTAAGACTGCACAGCCCGCTTCCAGGGCAGACGTGGTGTGTAGGCCACGGCCACTGCTATAGTGAGTGGCAAGAATAGAGTCCAGATCAGGGGAGGCTGGAGCAAAACAAGTGTGGCTCACATCCCTTTCCAAGAGTAAGTGCATGGCATGCGCTTACAGCTTCCGCACGACGACGTACACATCTAACATACATCCATCCATACATGCATGCATACATACATACATATATATATATGTATATATATATATGTGTGTATATATATATATGAAGGAAGCAGAACAGCCGGTCACAAGATGCCTGATTTTGTAGTGTGATGATGATTCCTGCTGTTGTTGTTGTGGTCGTCGCCATCGTCGCCGTCGTTGCTATTCTCGTTTATGTCGTTGTCGTTGTCGTTGTGTATATATAAGCTAGTATTAGTGTTAGGATTTGTATTAGCATTCTTATTGGTATCAGTAAGCGCATTTGTATTGCTAGTAGTAGTATTCGTTTTAATATTCGTAGTAGTATCAGTAACACTGTTGGTGTTAGTATTGATCATAGCAATTGTTCTTTAGTACTCGTATTAGCATGGCTGCTGCTTCGGCTGCTGTTGCTGCTGCTGCTGCTGCTGCTGCTATTACTACGACGACGACTACTACTACTGCTCCCAATTGCTGCTCCTGCTCCTGCTGCCACTGCTGTTGCTGCTACCACTGCTGCTGCTGTTGCGGCTACTGCTACTTCGACTGCTACTGCCAATTGCTGCTCCTGCTCCGACTCCTGCCGCTGCTACTGCTGCCGCTACTGCTGCTGACGCCGCTACTGCTTCTGTTGCTGCTGCAGGCAGCTTGGCCTAGTCCAAGAATGATTCAAACCATATTTAGAGAAAGTCCCTTGCATACAGGCTTTAAATCCCCGAACCATTTCTCTGTCCTAGGGTCGAGTGTCCTTATTGCGACAACCCGTCTCCAGGAGCTTGGCTTGCCGATTGCTCTGTCACTTGGCATACCGCAGGTTCCAGGTGTTTCCCTATTGTTTGTCGTCCTAAACAAGCCCTACACCAAGGTTTCATCTATTTTTTATTGGTGCTGACTTAAAATCGTCAAGTCCAAACCTGACACCCTAAGCCATAAGGCCCCAAATGTTGAAACCTGAACTCCAAGTGTTAGATCCTTAGACCCTGATCTTCGGAAACCATGACCTAGAGCTATGAACCTCCAAACCTCCAGGCCCCATACCCTAACCTTAAAGTACCAAGCCCGAGGAAGCTCGGAGCATGGCGCGGCATGTCACCAGATTTGGACCCTTGCTGCGGAGGCCTGGGGCTTCACTAAGGTTTAGGATACTCAGGTGTCTGAAGAACACGACTGCGGCTTTCAGTGCTGTTAAGAGTACTGCTGCTTGAGTATTACCGTTATTGCTACTGCTGCTGCTGCTGCTGCTACTACTACTACGACGACGACGACGACTACGACTACGACTACGACTACGACTACGACTACTACTACACTACTACTAC
>CAJNJA010046975.1:0-26399 GCA_905231915.1 Symbiodinium necroappetens | reverse complement strand
GCTAGACCCTAAACCCTAAAGCCTCACAATCCCCAGCAAACCTCAACTCTGACTTGAACACTCACTGCGATTATCAGTACGATTCTTATGATCGTTCGTCTGCATGATCAAAATCCATTCTTGTTTTTCTAATCATCAATAGTACTCTGTCTCTATTGTTATCATTATTGTTGCCCTAACCCTCCGGGTACCTACTNNCTAGGGCCCCTATATAGTAGGTACCTGGAGGGTTAGGGTTGTTACTCTATGATCATTATTCGTATTTCGGAGCATGGAGGCCCTACAGGTTGATGATATAAATCCTGCATGACCTATAAAAAGGAATATACCGTAATTCCCATATTGTAGGGTCCTTAAGGGTAATGCAGGGTTTGTATCATCAACAGTATGAGAGGGCCTGAGGGAAGGTCTCTTCTCAAAGATTTCCCCGGCGCAGGTCCGCCCCAAGCAGCCGAAGGGCTACAACTTCTCACCCCGAACACGGAAGTCGACGGCAGGAGAGGGGTTTAGGGTTCATCGGGCTTGGGGTTTAGGGCTTTTGGGAGTTGTCTCGGGGTTGTACTAACTTTACGGGGTTTCGGTCTTCAGGACCACTTACCCTAAACCCTAAACCCTAAACCACTACTACGACGATCATCATGCTGTGTGGAAACCTCACGCTGCGAGCAGGAGCCTCTCCGCGTTCCGATGCCACCGGTGCTGAGGCTCATCATGGGTATCCCAAAGGCTCCATGTACCCTTATAGTAGATACTTAGGCCTTAAAGGGGTTCCTATATAGGTACTTAAAGGCCTATGAATATACTATATAAGTACATGGAGCCTTAGGGTATAGGGTTTACTGTAGTTCGTGATGTTCACTAAACCCTAAACCGTGTATGCTTTGGCTTCGGGGTTTCCATGTTATATATATATATCGGTCAAGTTTAATTTAAACTTGTCGAAGTTTCGACTGAGATTTTTCAGGGTACAGGCCACAGATACGACCAAAGATGTGAGGACCGCTTGAACCATTGAAGAATTCAATCCTACATCCTAATCAGGTCCTAATCCTCCAACATCTTCGGAATACTGCTAGGCTTTCAAAATCCTCTGTGTGAATCTGCATCGATGCTAGCAATCGAAACCCTACTTCATGCGTCCTGCACGGGACGAGCATGAAATGGTTCCGGACGAGCGACCCATGAAGAACAGCGTTGTTTCTTGCGGATCGTCCCGATCGGACTATGACAAATGTGCCGGTAAGGTCCTCAGAGAACTCAACCGAATGAGTTTGCAGATGAGAGATAGGCCTGCATGTCGCGTGCTGAAGCTACGATCCTTATTTTCGCCAAACGGTCGCCAAACTATAATTAATGTACCTCTAGACCTCAATGATTAAGGCACCCCCCCCACATCACTTAGACGTTGTTCAGGGCTCAGGCCGGGCATTCAACGGGGCAGCCACAACGGAAATGAGCACCTCCAGCCCAGAAACCTAAACCCGAAAATCTAGCAACTAAACCCTGAACCCTGAACACGAACAATGCAACTCGAACCACAAAAAATAAACCTCGAACCGCATGCTTCTAGCGCATCCAGGCTGTCTTGAAGGCGTCGTGAGCCGGCAGGGAACGGCCGGAGCCTGACAGAATATGGGGTTTAGGGTTTAGGGTTTGGGGCGTCTTGTATTGTTTCGGGTATCACATATCTGAACAGCGTATCAACTCATGTCAAAGCATATCATATCAAAGCTAATATATCATATCATTTCAGATCACAATGTAATATTTTATAGCATATCATCTCGTATCATATCGTTTCATATCATGTGAGAAAGCCCTCGGAAGAATCCAAACTAAACCATGTAGAGTTGTGGAGTAAGTCACAGAATGACCTGGACCCCTCCACTCGCCTCTGTAATGTAGGGGCCTCAATAATTACCAATCCTATTTTGGGGGGGTGTTCCTTACTATAATTTTAGTATAGTACACCCCCCAAAACCCCAAAACCCTATTCTACTTCTTACCCAAAACCCTATTCTACTTGGGCCACCAATCCTATTTTGGGGGTTCCTTACTATAAGTTTAGTATAATACACCCCACAACCCTCTTCTACTTATTACAGTAAGGCCCCTATAGTACCAACTGTTGAGGCTCGGAGCCTTAAGCAAAGGTACTTTGGGGCGTCCCGGTATCAATGCACCATGGGCCCTCTCAGTCCCAGAGCCTGGAGCCTACAACCTGACGGTTTAGGGTTTCGGGTTTAGGGTTAAACCTTAAAGCCTTAAGTCCTAAACCCGAACCCTATCACAAAGCCTTAAACCAAACCGTAAAGCCCAAATCCTCAATGCACAGCCCTAAACCCCACTAGAAATCTGACCCCCTTGAACCTGAAGCCCTAAACTCGAAACCCAAACCCTAACAACCCTGTTGGAACTGGGTCGATCAACCGGCTCGGTTCTCTGAGGTCGCTTTGCTCCCCTGACTGCTTGACAAGATCTTCTGGCAAACTATGCTATTAAAACCCAAGATCATAGGTTTTAAAACAAACATAAGTTTTTAGGGTTTTTTTTAAAAAAACTAGTGCCATAAGGGTTCTGGCGAGGCATTGGAATATCTTTTTGTTCTCACCCGTTCTCCCTTTGCCTCCCCTTCCTTGTCTTTCTGTCTGTAACCTCAAATACTACATGAAAGCCACGTTTATGGAGTGTAGAGCTTCTTTTTGGGGGGTCATTGTGCGAGGATTGCGCGTGCCCTCGAGTCGTCTCTGTGAGTTGAGGTTGGTTTCAAGGTTCAGGGCTTAATTAGATGGTTTAAGCCTTGAGCGATGAGAACTGAGCCATGGGCCCTAAGCCATACGTCACGAGTCCGACACACACCCCAAGCCAAATATCACCAGGTGGCTACGAAAAGTAAACGATCAAACCCTAAACCCGAAGCCCAAGCCCTAAACCATTATATAAGTAGGCAATCATAGGCAAACGGCATGTCGTGGGCTCAGATCACAGACTTCAGCAGAAGCACCTTAGTCTCCTATACCAGCCATGCCACGATTCTTACTGATGTCACTGCGCAGTATGCATTTTAAGAAGGTGTAATCCTGACGTTTTAGCAAGTGCGCAAGTAGCTGCTGCGTCATTGCGCATGCAATTGGACCGGTGGAGCTGTCAGATCCAACCTCTTGCATTAGCGAATCAACACCACAAAACATAGAACCTAAACCCAAAACCCCTAAACCCTAAACCCCTGATCCCCACCCTCGACTCTAGATCGAGGCTGCGCCAGAAGTCTGAGTTTGCAGAGGCAGTTTGCCAGCAGCAGCCCATGTTTCAGTCCTTTGCTTGGCACTCCTGCCGCGATGGCGGTGAAGCCATCAGTATAGCACGGGTAGGACATGATCGCAAGCACCACAATCAAAGTCATGACTATAGCAAAAATTCCCGTAATAAGTCCAATATTCGTAAGAATCGTAACAGTAATAAAAACATCCAGACTCGTATTCATAATCCCAGCTATCATGGCCTGCTGCAGAGGGTGTGGCCATCTGAGTAGCTAAGTCTGTCCGCCAAGGGCATAAAGGCAACACACGTACTGGTTGCGGTTCATGGCTCCGTAGGCGACCAGCCAAGGCACTGTGTATTGCAGGAGGCCTTGCTATTTAGGATGGGGGTTGGCGGCTGCCATTTTCATAGAGCTTATACTCATATTGTTTGTTAGATGCTAGCTACTTGCCTGAAATGTCATAAACCCCACAACACCAACATCCTCAAATGGCTGTTCTGGCTCATGTATGTCCTAGGAAGAGGTCGCGATGTAAACCCTGAGCCTTCGGTCTCTTATAGAACCACCGAGACCCTAAACCCTAAACTCTGCAACCCTAAACCCTAAACTCTGCAACCCTAAACCCTAAACTCTGCAACCCTAAACCCACAATCCCGAAACCCTAAATTCTCCAACTCTAGGACCCTCAAGCCCTCATCTCCACCACCCTAAGCCCTAAACACTCCTCGTCACTTGAGCCTCCTCAGGGTTCAGGGTTTAGGGGTTTAGGACTCCACCACCCCGTTCTTCTTCTGCGTTTAACTATTCGGTTTAGGGTTTGGGGTTTAGGGTTTAGGGGGAGGATTTCGAGGATTCTGGCGTTGATCGGATCCCTTGATAACTATCGATTGCAGGCCTCAGACTGCCCTAAACCCTGAGCCCTAAAAAACCTACTACGGCTGATGATATTAATCCTGCATTTCCTTAAGGACCCTAATTCTATGGGAATTATGGGCCATTCCTTATTATGGGTAATGCAGGGCTTATATCATCAACCAGTATTTGGGTAGGCTTCAGGGCCCAGAGGTCGAATTCAGGAGCAGTGCCACAGTGGAGCCACCTATGCCTCAAAGCCAGGCAGCCGGAGAGCCCCATTCCGCCTAGGGTTTAGGGTTTAGGGTTTAGGGTTTAGGGTTTAGGGTTTAGGGTTTAGGGTTTCGGTTTAGGGTTTACGGTTTAGGGCTTCATTATCGCGGCAGGGAGTTGGAACCCTAAACTCAAAGTCTAAACGGTCAAAGAGATAGAAATTTGGCCCGTAAGCTGTCGAGGGGACAGGGTGTTGGTCTTCATGTCATCTAAGAAACTCATGTTTTGTAAAGAAATGTGGAAGTTGCATCTGTCCTTATTAACAGAAACATGTGCCTGTTCGAGGCCTTCTGCCTCCTTTAGACCCAAAGCCTCCCCGCATAAGGTTGTTGCCCTAAACCCCATATCACAACCCATCTTCACTTTTACACTACGTAAATGTGCATACACCCTAAACCCCTAAACCCTAAACCCTTAACCCCTAAACCCTTATGCCCTAAACCCCTAAACCCCCAAAGCCCTGGGGAGTAGAACCAGCTGCCAAAAAAAGGGGGCTCTCCTGGCAGAGAGAGCTGCCGGGAAGGTTTGCTCCGCAGTACGCTAAAATCCTATGCCCCCAAGGAGCCTGGCAATGGAGCGCAAGGACGGACGCACCCAACATCGAAGGGAAGCACTGTGCCCCGTAATTTATCGGTTTGGGATTTAAGGTTTCGGGCATTCGGGTATTTGAGACTTAACCCCAAACCCTAAACCCTAAACCCGAAACTCTCATGGTCCTCCTGCCCTTTGGGCTCCGCTCTCTCCGCAGATGCGGAGTTGAAAAGGCCGAACGACAGCTGTTAATGGAGATGGAAAGGCGGCCGGGATCAGGGTGTATAGGGTTTAGGGTTCAGGGTTTAGGGTTTTAAGGGTGTAGGGTCGAGTGGCCGGGTGGCTGAGAAGCTTTGCAGTGCTCGGGGTTCAGGGTCTAGAAGGTATGCCTGAATCATAACATGGCTCTAACTAGGGTTTAGGGTTCAGGGTTAGAAAGGGCACACGGATGAATATCTGGACCCTAAACCCTACAACTTAAAATGTGAGCCCTCGCGTGGACCCCGACATGAAGCCTAAACCCCATAAGACCCGCGCAGAACCCTCCTAGCTGCCCGAGCAGTACCCTTTTGCCCTTTTGATTTGGGAGTCTCCTTATTAAAGCCGAATATTAGGAAAAAGGGTACCCTTATTATTAGGGGCTTACTGGGGAACCAAGCCTCAATGGAGCCCTGCGAGAAGCCTCGCACTTTAGGAACCAACTTCGCAAACCATCAGCTTGTAAACCCCACGGCCTGAACCTTTCGACCCTAAACCCAAAACCCTAGGCCCTCAACCCTAGACCCTATAACCCTAAACCCAAAGCCCTGAACCCAAAACCCTAACACTAAGTTTAGGGCGGGCTTATAGGGCCTACATTCTACTATATAGGTACATAGGACCCTTTACTTGGGAAAGCAAATGCACAAGCATAGCATTGCAGGAAGCTGCGTGTCTAGGAAGAGACATGCGTCTGTGTTTCGTGGATGCGCAGCCCTTGGAGGGAACTGTGTAGAGTGTAGTCTTCAATCCGGTCAGCGTCGTGGTACAGTACACAACTTATCTCAACGTCGGACCCCTAAGTTTCAAGCCTGAACCCTAAACTGGCCCTAAACCCCAAACCCCGGAGCCCTAAACCCATGGCAGTCTGTAGGGTTGTTTGAGCTTCCTCTGCGGAAATGGTCGTGGTCTATGACTCGGGCGCCGAGGGGAGCACATGGAGCTTCTTTACAATCACACCCTTCCTTCTGTTTAAGGTTCGCATCTCGGATGGCATCATGCCTGTAGCCCAAGCCCAGAGCCCTAAACCCAAAGCCCAGAAGCCTTAAAGGCCCTAAACCCTAAATCCGAAACCCCTAAACCCCAAAACCCGAAACCCCAAGCCCAAAGCCCATAAGCCTTAAGAACCACCCCAGGCCCCGAACCTTAGATCCGACACCAAAAAAACCCTGGGTCTTAAGCTTTGAGCTCCTACTACTACGACTACTATTTCTGCTACTACTACTACCACCACCACCACCACCACCACCACGACCACGACGACGACGAGGACTGATACACAGAATTATACAAATAATTGAATATTTGCATTTAACATCTTTAAACATGCCTCCATTTCTCGCTCTTGCCTGCGAAAGCATCCTGAGACAAAGTCCTAGACTAACCAAAGCTGCACATAAAGCCCTAATAGCCTAAGATTAAAAACGACCCCAAACCGTTAACTACCTGAAATCCTTAAAGCAAGCACAGTTAAAGCAACCCAAAGCACGGAAATACTGCAAACGACGCAGCGAAGCCCTAAACAAGCCCCGAGCTATACCCTAAACCCAAAAATAGCTAAAGTGCCTTAGCACCTCAAACCCTTCTTTTCCTGCCCTGGAGAACTGAGATCTGCGTCAGAAACTAAGGCTCATAATTGTTCCGTAAGATTTTTTATGGGTGTAGTGATGTGTAAAATGTTCGCTTAGAGAGGCTTAGAGGGGTGTTGTCAGGGTTTATAGTTGCTTGTGCAAACAGCTGTGTTTCTTAAAGCATGGTGCCTCTAGTTTACGGTTCCCTACAGGGCCCTAGGCACACACACGGGGAGTACTAGCCCGAACCATACTAGTAATTCCTATGATAGAAGCCCTATATTCAACCATATAGGAGCCCTGAAACGAGCCCTTTCTTATAGGAACCCTTATACACAAATTTACAGGTACTTAGGACCCTTTGGGTTCTTGGATGACGGACGCCCGAGCTAAGGTGGGTCCATCGTTCCGAGCCTCATTCCACAACTTTTGCTCATGGAGGGCCTGTCGGTGCTCGCTGTCTATGTGCGACCCGGACAAAAATCCTGAAACCGGCTTCTCAGGAAAATGATGAGTGTGTATATTTTGGGGTGTTAAGTTGGCAAGACTCCGTGATAAAAACCCTTACTGCACAAGGCAGTTATCGCAAAAAAGTAGGGATCTTGCTTTGAAGCGCTACAAGTACTAGTAACCCCCTAAACCCTAAACCCTATATGCCCCCCCCAAAAAAACAAGTACCCTGTTTTCTGAGTCTAGCCACCTGCCTGGCTCAGGGCAGACGAGGATCCAAGCTTTGGTGAGGCACCGTCTGGGTGTAAGTGATTTAGGGTTTAGGAGTTTAGGGTCGAGGAGTTTAGGGTTAAGGGTGTAGGAGTTTAGGGTTTAGGGTGTAGCGTTTAGGGGTTTAGCGTTTAGGTGAACTTATTATTTCACCTAGATGAAAGCCCAATACCCAGGAGCACACTGCTCCCAGATCCAGTGGCTCGTAAGAGTATGTCTAATAGTGACGAGCGTTCATATGCTTGCATGATTGTTATTTGGCAGGATTTGGGGATAATAAGGTTTAGCTTAGCCCAAATAACCCTACCTTTTGGGGGACCAATAATAGGAAAAACTGTATTTAAGGAAGCCCCAAAATTGTAGGTTGTCGGGTGGCTACGGTAAGGAATAGATGTTCAGGTGCGGCGCCTTTTGAGCTTAAGGTTTTTGTGTGCCCTGGAAGCCTATCCAAGACTGTCGGTGATGGTCCTTGTATAGCCAAAACCCTAAAGCCTAAAACCTAAACCCTAAACCCTGAACATGGTAGAACTACCACTGTGTAGGTAGCCGGGCTTCTGCTGTGCAGGGAGCTCAATCCAGGAGTTTGCGGTTCAACATTTTTGGGTTCCTTAGGGTTCCTTATTATAATATTACTACTAGAAAGGAGCCCGAAACCTTATTCTAATTATTGAGGCTCCTACATTACGGCGTCGGTTGTGCAAGTCCGGCCGTAATCCTCAACCACCCGACCCTCCACAGTGCTCGACAGACTCATTGAGAATCGCCTGTGCCTGAGCTCTGCGCTACAAAGCTTGGGAGCGATTTCCGGCATCGTTCATTTCTCTGCTCTTATGTTGGGTTTGAGAGGATATTCCTCTGAGGCTTCCGGAGCAGTCTAAACCCTGAACCCTAAACCCTAAAATGCCCTTCAGTTCAGGGTTCGCGTGCAAGGTTTGAGGTCGCACCGCAAGACAAGGCTCTGAACCCTGAAGCCGGAATTAAAATAAATCCTGATCCCCATACCCCTACAGCCCTACACCCCTAAACCCGCAGACGCAGGAAGATTCGAGGAAAGATCCCTAAACCCCAAACCCTAAACCCTTCCTACCCACAGGCTCCTAAGTAGTTCTTTTTTGTGGTTTATGTAGAATCCTACAAGGTAATCCTGAAAAGGAGCTACTTAGGAGCCTATCGGTAAGCCCTTAAGAACACAAGCTCTGAAGTGCTCCTGCGAGCAGCGCAAGGCAGCGAGGTCAGGAACGGCACCTTTGGCCATCCTGCTACTCTGAATGAGATGATTCGGTTTAGGGTTTTAGGGTTTAGGCTTAGGGTACTGATTGGCGGTCATTAAATGGCCTGTTTAAGTTTACGGTTGTTATAAGCGGGGTTTACATACAGCAACGTCGGGTTTCAGGTGGTTCTGCCAATGTTAACGAAGGTCTTATCAGGGCTTCAGGCTTGGTGTTATGAGTGCGCTGTATGGGCTTCATGGTCTTTATGACTGCGTATGTAGGAGTTTAGCACTCAAGCTCGGAAGATTTAAGAGTTTGTGGTTTGGTGATCAATCAGGGCTTAGGGTTACAAGGTGGCATGTTGGGATACTCCCCTAAGCCCTAGGCCCTAAACCCTAAACCCTGAACCTCCAAAGCTCCAAACCGCCCTTCCCCCTGCAACTCCATGGGGGTTGTGATGAAGAGCCCTTAAGGACGAGATGAACCCTAAAAGGGTCTAAGGTTCATATACCATATAGGGCTTCATAGTATAAGGCTACAGGGCCCCTACTTTTGAGGGTTTCCCAGAGGGCCCAATACCCCTTAATTAAGGAATATACCTTAAGTCATAATATTAAGGCCCCTATAATTTAAGGTATATTCCCTAATTTAAGGGGTATTGGGCCCACGGGGGTTCTGATGAAGAGCCCTGGAAGAAGCCAAGGTTGTCTTTCCTGCTCGTCCTGAAGACGCAGCTTGGCGCCTGTTCGGAGAGACCCCGGGGTTCAGGGTTTCAGGGTTTAGGGTATAGGGTTCAGGGTATAGGGTTCAGGGTTTAGGGTTTAAGGCTTAGGGTTTAGAGTTTAGGGTTTCGAGTTTAGGGTTTAGGGTTTCGGGATTTAGGGTTTAGGGTTTCGGTAGGAATGTCATGTTGCGCCGTCGGTTCGAGATTGGTAGCCTTGGGGTTGAGGGGCGCCGAGGGTGCTAGGTCCTTCGTCTGAGCATCGTTGCGGCACACTGACCCTAGTTTATTATAGTATTATTGTAGTATATTTTAGTATAATTATAGTATAATTATAGTATAATTATAGATATTATAGTACATTATACCTGAGAAGCGACTTTGAATGCGACATTCCGTCGCTGTCCTCGGCCCCCACTCTAAACTCTGACTCCAAAGCCCTTTTGCAATGATTATGAAGGCCCCTATTGAAACCGTGGGTTATTAGTCATAATAAGCCCTAAAAATGACCCTTTCTAGAAAACCTCTCTCCTGAAGATTAAACCGAAAGCCCAAAGCCCCATGAGCAGGCAGGAGGCAAACAAGCAGTTCTGGGAAGCAATCTCTGACCTTACCATGATGTGCCACTTACTGCGCAGTATTTCGATGACCATCTGTGGTATGGTTACTTGGGAGGTCGATGCAGAGGTTCAAGTGCACGCCAAAAGGGTGATACGGCTGCTGGCTCTCTACTCCCTAGCGGTTCGTGAGTTCTTCCAGCGCACTGGCAAGAATGCCACCACCAGTTCAGAACAGATGGACAGACTGCGACAGGATGTGGCAGCATTGGCAGGTGATACAGAATGGTCCATTCTGTATCCAGGAGATCACAAGAGTGTATCAGGCTCGGCTTCCCCTCATGACACCACTCGACCATCGATTATTCTGTTTTGGGTCACGCTCTCGCTGCGCAAGATCATGGACCACAAGGCAATTGGCTTCAGAAATGATGCAATTACTTTTTGCATTTGGTTCCTGTTTGCGTAACTGACAGTCGACTGTATCATCTAGGAATCTAGTTGCCACCGGCTTGACGAGACAGTTTGCACCTGCTGCTCAGGCAACAGAAGCACCAATCATGAATGGTTTGCTAACGCAGCTGGCTGCCGTGGGCTCCTGCTTCTGGAATATGGACAAGATCGACAAGACCCAATTCCCATTTCCCTACTGCCAGGTCGTGCGCCTGGGCTTCGAGAATAACAATCTCAATCCCGAACCACGCACTGTACTGGGTAATGTGACGGTTTCTGTGGCCGAGACGGGGTGAGGATTCTGCTGCTGGCATGAACCTAGCCCGCTTCATACACCTGTTCCATCAACATAAGAACGCGTCAGGAAATGGCTCACGCTCGTTTTTCTCGGCATTCTTCCATTTAGCATTGCCGCAGTGTGCGGTTGGTGGACACTGCTGTTCTCCGCAATTGCGGCAATTGGCCTCTCGGTATCAAAATTCCTGACCAAAAGGCAACTGTCGTACCAGTAAGTCAAAGGTTCATAAGTCAAGTGGCGGCAACTACTAGCAGCTTACTCGCAGCAATAATGCTTACAAGAGCAGCACTGGTGGTAGCAGTAGTAGTAGTAGTAGTAGTAGTAGCAGCAGCAGCAGCAGCAGGAGTAGTAGTAGTAGTAGTAGTAGTAGCAGTAATTAGTAGCAGCAGCAGCAGCAGCAGCAGCAGGAACAGCAGTAGTAGTAGTAGTAGTAGTAGTAGGAGCAGCAGCAGCAGTAGTAGCAGCAGCAGTAGTAGCAGCAGCAGCAGCAGCAGTAGTAGTAGTAGTGGTAGTATCAGTAGCAGTAGCAGTAGCAGTAGAAGTAGTATCAGCAGCAGTAGCAGTGGCAGTAGAAGTAGTAGTCGTAGGAGTCGTCGTCGTCGTCGTAGTAGTAGTAGTAGTAGTAGGAGCAGTAGTTGCAGTAGCGGTCGTAGTAGTAGCAGTAGCAGTAGCAGTAGTAGTAGTCGTCGTCGTAGTCGCAGTCGTAGTCGTAGTCGCAGTCGTGGGCGTAGTCCTACTCGTAGTCGTCGTCGTCGTCGTAGTAGTAGTAGTAGTCGTCGTAGTCGTAGTCGTCGTCGTCGTAGTAGTAGTAGTAGTAGTAGTTGTAGTTGTAGTTGTAGTAGTTGTTGTTGTAGTAGTTGTGGTAGTAGTAGTAGTCGTCGTCGTCGTCGTCGTGGTGGTGGTGGTGGTGGTAGAAGTGGTAGTAGTAGTCGTAGTAGTAGTAGTAGTAGTAGTAGCAGCAGCAGCAGTAGGAGCAGCAGTGGCATCTGCAGCCGAAGTATAGCGAAGCATCTCAGGTGCACGCAGGTTCTTGGAAGTGGGTCTTCGGCATCGCGCTGGCCGGGCTGTGGGTGATGCTCATGGTGCTTTGCATGATGGATTTAAATGTTTAGGCAAGTTCGATTGAACTTCTCGGGCTTTATCACAGTTGATTGCAGATGTTTCTGGATTCTAAGGTCCTTGGGAGCGGAAGGCTTCCAGATTTTCAGTGCCGCGGCCTTCTGGAACCAGCTTAGTGCTTGCGATTTCTGTTAGTCTAGCTCAGTGGAGAACCGACATGCTTTCTGCGTGAAAGTTGCCAGGCCAGGATATCTCTTCCCGACAGTGCCCGATGCCAAACTGGGGGTCGATCCCTGCGCCTCGCTCCGTGTGGATGCCAAACTCGGTACTCCGAAGCCTGCGAACCGAGAGCTGGTTCTAGTGACTGGTGGATCAGGCTCCCAGCTTACCTCAGTACTTCCTGCGTCCGCTGCATCGCCGAAAGAGTCGAGCCTGCATCTGAGAATTGCAGGCAAGTAACTTGCGTAAACTGCAGGCTTCATTGGAAGCCACCTCGTCGAGCAGCTACTGGAGCTGGGATACCGCGTGCGTGTCTTCGACAACCTGGAAACTGGAAATCTCCAATTCCTGGACCTCCGCCACCCGCGCCTCCAGTTTGTTTTGGGAGACATCCTCGACATCGAGGCTCTAAGGTGCGGCGAGGGCTTGAACAACTAGTTTGCGGTGTCGATGCTTCTGCTGCACAGCAAAAGCCATGAAGATCAAAAGAGTCGATCGACCTCACAACAACAAACGTGTGAAGTTGGCAGGAGAGCCATGGTGGATGTACGTGGTGTTTTCCACTTGGGTGCAGCCAGCAAGGTCCTGCCGTCTCTGAAGAGTCTTTGCTGAATTAACGGTCCCAGAGCGGTTGAAACTTCTTAGCTTAGCTCCGGGGCCCAGCGGCCCAGTATGGCCCAGTGCACCAAGGAACCCTGCCATGGGGACCTTTAACGTCGAGCGCAACTCCGTTGGAACGAGCCGGGTGCTAGAGGCAAGGAGGAATCTCCCGAAACAGTCGAGTTCGGTGGCTGCCAGTATGTAGTGTACATGTTTTACGTAAAAGGTGTTGCGGCATGCAGGCTTGCAAGCCTGAACTTGCGCAGAGTGTCACATCGTCAGGCAGCTAACGAAACCATGATGGTGCGCAAAGTCGTGTATGCAGCATCTTCTACATACTACGGCAACCAGGGCGTGCCGTTCGCGGAGACGGACCCATTCATGCCTACCTCCCCATATGCAGCTTCAAAGTATATGGGCGAGTTGGTCATGCTCACCAACGACGAGCTTTACAAGCTGCCGACCTTGTCCCTCCGCTTCTTCATGGTCTATGGACCACGGAATCCTGCCCATGGTGCATATGCCATTGTAACTGGGAAGTTTATCGACCGCCTGAAGAAAGGACTGCCTTTGGTGATAGAAGGTGACGGACGAAATTTTCGCGATTTTGTTCATGTGAAAGACGTCGCACGAGCGTTGATACTGGGTTATCAGGGTGACGTTCATGGGACGTCTATCAACATCGGCTCCGGTGAGAAGCACTCTGTCAAGGAGGTCGCGAATCTGGTGTCGGCAAACCAGGAACATGTAGCAGCTCGGAGGAACGACCTCCTCGGTACTCTGGCGGACACGTGCAGAGCGAAGAAGCTGCTGAACTTTGCCGTACAGCACGACTTCCTCTTCAGCATGCAGGCTCAGATCTGCACCAGAATGGCAGCTGTACCTGTTTTTGCTGTGCAAAACCTACATATCATTAAGCTGAAATGATGTTCTGTCTGTGTCTCTGTCTTTGTGAGCTCTGCGTATGCGCGCTGGCCGGCATGCCTGGCAGTAGGCATGGCAGCCTGAACTCAAGATTTCAAACTGTGGTACTGGTAATCAGCATGTGAACTACCCAATCGTCAGATCCAGATGTTGAACACGTGTACATGTGCATATGCGGTCTGGCACAAGCGAGCAGGGCCAGAAATAAAGTCACTGTTCGTCTCTGCAGAGCACAGGGGATGATCAAGGAGGCTTTGGCTGGCAAATCGGACTACTTCGCCCCAATGTGGGAGGAGCCAGCTGTTCAGGCGCGTCTGTCGAGCTTCTGGGTCGAAAGGCTAAGACAGGGTATGGTTCCCCAAACAGTGCGTTGAAATGTTACTTGAACTGCTCTTGATTCGCATGACCGCGGTGGTGCGGCGCATATTCTGCACTCACGTCCTGTTATTTACACAGGATCCGTCCGGTTTTCGGCTAGCAGCTAGCAAGTGTGGCCACCTCGCGCCTCGACATCTTTGTGATTTTTGCTCTGGGAAGCGCTTTGGCTGTCAGAATACCTCTGGGCATCGAAGCGTGCAGGACCGACTGGAGCAGCACATTCCTGGCTGGAAGGGCCTGCCCGGGCATGAAAGACTCACAGCAGCATCTTGAAGGTATGGGATAGCAAGAGTGGTTGCTGGAGTGCCTTTGTTTCTGCATTTGGTTGTTATGAAGATACGTCAGGAACTACCCGAGTCTGGTGCATCAAGAGAGGCATGACATCCGTCATTGGAAGCTCCATCCGAGGAAATGCCAAGCTGAGGGCAGCTTTAGCGGGCAGCGAGACTTTCTTCCAGATTTTGGCCACGCTGTGAAACCCCCTTGAACCCAGGCCCGTCAGCCCAAAGCCCTACCCCAGTGCTGCCACAGTTGCCTTGTACAGCTGCGTTGCGCACGGGGCGCAAACACAAACACAAAGTTCTAACGAGCTTCGATGACTGGCGTCTTGCAAGCACTGGAGCTCGGAATGCCATGCCCAGGTTGGAGCCATGTTGCGTGTAACGCTAGCCAAGTGATGTGGGAGCTGCACACGACTCCAACTTCTTGTGGGCTGGCAGATTGCATGGAACTCTCACAGCGTGTTCAGAGCTGCGGTGTGCGATAACAAAAGAAGTTGCAGAACATGGCCACATAGCATGACAGGATGTGCCCGGAGTGTGTCAGTGAAGTCTATTGAGTCTATTTGTTGCTGATAGAAAGGAGAGCATGACATGCAGCTAGAAATGGCTTCATTAATCATCCGTTGTTGGTAGTGGTTCTCTAGAGGCTATGCCGACGGCAAGCGAGACACGACCAGGAGGTGTGTGGACCTTAGTGTGATTTTGCAGCATGTGCCGGTGATTGCCGGTGTGCCTCTCGTGACCAGAAGTATGGAGACCTGTGTGGCAATGCATTGCGTTTGGAACAGATTCCACAAGATTCTGTGCACCTGTAGACATGCAGTTGACAATCGCAGTGTAGCAGTGCAATTCCGGTTGTTTCCATGCGAGAGAAGACAACACCACTTGTCGTACGTGAGAGGTCACTTGTGAGCCTGCCAAGCAGCATATAAAGAACAAGACACAATTACGCCAGTGGAACGGGTGGGGCGCACACCCTATGGAAACTCGCTTGCCGAGTGATGAGTTGAGGTGTCCGACGGTTCTCAGCCGTCTCAGCCAAGTCCAGGGCGGCTCGGCTGATGAGAGGCGTGCTTGCAAGCATGTGCACGAACCACTGGGTAGAAGGCTGAATCGGCGTGTGTTGAAAGCCCCTTCCTGCGTTGTCCATCTGAGGCCTGATGCCGGTGCAGCTCCAACACTGAGGCAGAAGCATGCAGACCCACCCGCGCAGCGTTTGCCTAGCCAGGCGAGGGGCTGAGATTTTGCTTTTCGGAAGTTCAGCACTGGCACTATAGCGTCGCTGAGGCCAACGCGGAGCAGGTGTTCTTCAGACCAGCTTCACATGATGCAGCCACGCTGGCCCTGAATGGTGAGGTTCATGTTGCTTAGACCCATATTGCTAACAGTTAATTATTCGGTGTATGCGCAGGCAGAGCCGAAATGGCGAATTGAGGTGGTGGAGGACCTTCACATATTTAAGAGAGGCCTGATGATCTCTTTGCCCGGACAGGACAAAACAGTTGAGGAGAAAGAGCTTGGAGAGATCAGCTGAGCAGGGCGCAAGGGTGTTGAGTGGTGGCATGTGCAAAGTTCCCGACAGTCACAAAGGCAAGTGCTGACGCCATGAAGTGATGAGCTGCGAAGATTATGAACCCAATATCTGGAAATGACATGCCAGAGGGTCCCCTATGCGTTTTGTGCTGTGTAGGCTTCTTTAGGTGACGGACCACCTTCTCTCAGACTTTGGGCGAATGTGAGTCGCGTTGAAGCGATGCGCCGGGCCCAGCGGATCCAACTTGCGGCGCGAAAACAGACATCAGCACGCCCAGCTTAGATTGCAGGTTGTTTCCCAAGCCACGATTCAGCAATGGTCTTCTAAATGTTGTTACTGTAGTTTTGCTTTGCCTTCAACTGGGATCGGTCTTCGGAAGGCTAGCGTTCGAGGTTTCCTTTCTCCTCGTTCTGCTCGGCTTTTAGGCAAAACTCCCTTTTCTTCGTTGCACCCTCCCTTTCTGGCATGTGGTTGGGTCTTGGGTCGGCAAGCTCAAGCGGCACAAGTTTACGGAGTGCACGAGCATGCTGCCAAACGGGTGTAGTCCCTCCATGCTGCCCAGAGGAGCCAGATGACCCATTCGCATCCATTCGCCATTGCGACGGGTTTTTTGCCGCCGTTTTACATCCTTGACATTCAGTCGGGTTCCCCGCCAGTCGACAGCTTCCCGGCTGGACTCTGGGTCCCGTCCCCAGAGCCTGTACTCGTGGCAGGAACCACTGCGTCTCTCTGCTTCTCTCTCCCGGTCCTCGCTTCTACTCATGCCTTCTAGAGTCTAGAGAACGTGGCTGCGACTGCTTAGGGCTTGTCGTATTCTTGCACCTACAGCGAGCTGTCAAAGTCGCAGCAGTATCGTTAAAGCAACTCAGCTCAGGGTAAATCCTCGGGATGTCCGCCGAGGCGGCGGCTTTGACTGTGAGTGTGCTGGCGCCCTTGCATCCATCACTCGTCGTGACAAGAAGCGGCTAGACTAGCGCTTTGACAGTGTGCTCGTCGACTTCTGAACGCCAGGAGAAGGAGGCCCTTGCGAAAGCCAAAGAGTATGCCAAGACAGCAGCAACGCAGGAGGAGGCACCCGGACAAGACAAGTCCTGGTCTGCCGGTCGACTGTCTTCCGAATCCAGCTTCAGAGCAGTACTACACAACCCGCGACTTCCGACAGAACATCACAAGCTTACACACAGTCTGCTGATGCAGCCGGCTGTCATCCACGGAGTGCAGACAGACATGTGATTGATTGCTTTGGACAAATACATGGCTCCAAACTTAGTCCGATACAAACACATCATACAAACACCTCGTTGTCAAGACACCATGTGCGACATTGTATTTGCGGCCCGTCCTTCAGGTGCTGAAGCACCTGAAGATGTGGGAGGGCTGGGGTGCTGCTGCCACGTTTCACTTCCAGGATGCCATGAAGCATAAGAAGCGAATGTGCCAGTTCAGAAATGCTGAACTGTTCGGCGTTCTCATGATCTAAGTGTCCGATGCATGACTACGGCAAGCAAGCGAGGGCACGATGGCACAGAAAAATGCACGAGCTGCACAACACGATGGGGAGCCGGCAGGTAGATATCACAGCTCCATCGTGCTGGGCCCAGATGAGGAGCGGCTTTGGCCTTCGCAGCAGCTCCGGAGATTCTGTGCTGGCGGCAAATTGTTAGAGGAAGTCCGGGTACCGAAAGCGTGCTCTGCAAGGAGATAAGCCTGCCAGCCCGTGAAGAGCCCGATCCAGACAATGTGGCAGTCCTCAGCGTGGACAGTCGGGGAAGATTCACGCGTAAGAACTCAACTGCACACGTTCTGGGCAGAGGGAGTTCCCGAGCGACGAGGCAAGCCTGCTGCAAAGGATAGTCAAGCCCTTTGTGAAAAATGACTGGCTTGTGCCTGTTGCGAAAAACTTGGTCGGTCTGGCTGAAGACTCCAGCTACCGGCCCCTCAGCGCATGACGAACCAAGGTGGGCTTCGCCTACCCGCTGCCTCCTGTAGAGTCGCTTGTCAGCAAACAGTGTACCTGAGGCTTTAGGAGACCTCTAAAAATGACTCTAGACTCTGGATGGGATTTCAGGAAATAATGGGTACCATATTCGGAGGTCTTCACAATCAGGATCAGACTCTAACCAGATGCAAAAAAAAGGATCAGACTCTCGAGATTTGCGTTTCAGGTCCCCGCTCGGCGGTCTAGGATCCAGGAGAGAGCCCGTTTCATGTCCTCCACTGATACCATCATCTCATCAACCTGGCTGCTATATATGATGCACCAGAGTCCTGCGGGTTCCCTGAAACCTAAAGTTCCTACAGCGGTGTTGGAGAGTTTAGATAAGTTTAGTTTAGATATTGTTTCAGTTATCTCTTAGGACCCTGCCGGGGTATGACTTGAGCTGAGGTTTCCATTGCGCAACACGAAGCGATATCCTCCACCGACAGAGGAGGAGACTCAGAGCAAGGATGCGAGGAGTAGTTAGAATCCTCTCGGTCAGTATCGTAAATCATACATACTGTACCAGCAACATTCTTACCAGCGACAAGAGTGTCAGCGTAAATGCACTAGTGGGGGGACGTGGGGCCTGGGGCAGGCTCGAGCATGACTCTGTATGGTGCCTCAGGCCGAAATCTTGTTTTACGGGCGGCTACCATCTGTTGCGAATTCCGGGTTGCATGTTTGGTAGCTTGTAGCCTAGCCTGTGACACGCCTCAATCTGCAATACATGACAGATCATAGCAGCTTGGCTTGTGCTAGCGGGAGCATAGTGCATCAAGCCGAAATGCAAACCCTGACTCCTTCTTCCAAGCTTGTCCGGGCAAGGATGCCTGCCGCGAAATGTTCAAGCTATTGCACTACGATCTCGCCCCAGCTGTGGCAAAGGCTCGTCCATGGACAGGCAACGTTGTAATGCTTGTCATATATAATATTTACCCGACACGACAGCAGTCCGCTCTTGCGAAGGGAATCACATGGATGATGGGCGGAGAGCCGAGGTCTGTGAGCAGAAGCTAGCACCGAAGAACTCCGTTCTGAGCGCGACGACCTCAGAATTCGACGACTCAAGCTGGAGGGCAGCCGGCAATGGGCGGGTCGCAGCCAAGAGCAAGAACAGTCGGGCAAGACCACGCGCAGAGCAGAAACCAAGCCAATGGCTTGACAGATTCACCGTCAGCCTGAGTCATGCACAACGCCAGAGACAAAATAGTACGAAGACGCGACAAGCCACTGTCAAATTAAGTCTGGTGCTGATGATGTTTTGCTGCGGATGCACAGACGATCATGAGGATGAAGATGGCAGCGGGTAAGATGGCGACGATCGTGGAGGTATCTTGACATTGACGATGGTGGTTCAACTAACTGGCTGGCGAATTAGAGGCTCTGGTGCAGGCTGCATCCCAACATGCCAGCTGAAGTGACTGCTGAGGTGGTTTACAACTGGATCAATAGCAATCGGAGGGACAGTCCGGTGTGGCAGCGCGGCCTCATCAAAGTGCCGAACTCAGTCTAGTCCAGCTTGGCCTGATTTCCTCCGACCAAATGGTGATGTCCGATGCACACGGACTCGCTCGTATAAGAGCTGCCGCAACGCCGAGCATGACTGCGTTGCGCAAGTTCTTGTGTGATGCAGCAAACTGCTGCACTCTCAAACTTTGCAGACTTTGATGGCTATCATTGTTGTCACTGTCAGATCCTGACGTGCTTGCTGTGGCTTGCGATATGGGGGTCCAAATCTTGGTAAATGAGCAACAAACTCACCCAGTCATAAGTTCATTGGTGGAAGCATAGTGGATTCGTTGTTGTATGTTGCGGTCGTTCGTGCGGAGTTACTTGTATGTGACACAATGTGACACATCTCCCTGCCTAGCGACTCCCTCAGCAATGCAGGAGGCAAAAGGTTCACCAAGCTAAGTCTTGCTTTGGCCGAGGTAGGTGGAGCGCAGAAGCTCCTGGAACTCTGGCAAGACGAAACTTCGGAAGCGCAGGATGCTTCTTGCGATGCCACGTGCAGTCTGCACACATGACACATGATTCTAACATCGAGTCACTGCGTCGTGCTTTAGAGCTTTACAACACCACAAAATACCTCAACTATACACAACACCTCACCGCATGCATGCCAATACATACCCCAGACCCTACCTTCTGCACTTTTGCTCCAACTTGACGTCTAAATGATGTGCTGCAGCGCATGTCTTGCGCATTCGCACTTAGGACTCTGCCGCATTGCACAGTGCAGTGTTGCAACTCAGCATTTCCTTTTTGCATGCTCGGTTTTTTGTTGATGTAAATAAAGTTGCCCACTTGTTGCAAGCATCCTTGATGTGTTGGTATTTTGGTAATCTTCCTTCCCACTTCTTCGACTCTTCCTTTGTTTGGCCTGTCTTTCCTCTCCTCAGTTTCGCATTCCTTCCTGGCTCCCTCCTCACTCCCTCACAGCCTTCGTCGGACAGAGTAACGACCCTAGCCATGAGTCCACGTAATGCTTGTTTTGACAGATGGTTGGATCTGCCTCAATTCAAGGAGATCCCTCGGCGGTTCTTCGCTTGTAGGCCCCCCTCTCTCGCTCTCTCGCTCTGTCTCTCTCTCTCTCTCTCTCTCTCTCCCTCCCTCCTGCTTCATTGCTTCACAGTTGTCTCTACACGCGCACTTGTGAGGACTTCGCTCGACAACCCCTGCATTCATGATCTTCCCGACATTTCTATCTCGCCCACTAAGCTCAGGTATGTCATGCTACAGTGCTCGACTTACTCTGCTTGTCAGGAGGATGGTGAGGAGTACCCCTGCCGATACTGGGCCGGGGCTCGAGTTGAAGTTAGGTTATTGTTTAGGCCTTCTCGGAGTTTACCGTTCATGTACTGTCGAGTGTATGATTTGCGCAATATTCTGTCACTCAAGGTGCCTGGGTTTGTGTAAGTAAGTGCCTGGGTTCTGCAGGCAACATCAGGATCGATATCCATGGGACGGAGAAGCAAATTCATACTCTTCTATGCGAGGTTCTTGAACCGGCTGCATAGCACCCGACATCTTGCGTAGGTCGGTTGTGGCCTGGCTTTCCTAACTTTTCCTAATTGAGGCGTCGTTGTGTGGCAAGCACCGACCGCCCACAGGTGCTTGCCATCGTGGGTAGAATGATGGGCACAGAACAGGAGCTGCTGCCTGAGAGCAACATGTCGCAGGCATGAGGCACCAGCAACAACATACTATTCGGACTGCGCTCAGGGCTCCTCAAAGCATCTCAAAGCCATGCAGAGCAGTCACGCAAGCTCATGCTTTGCATGCGCCGGTCGTCTATGTCGTCTGCAGAAGACATCGAAGATACCCCTAGTCGCCCTAGTCTCAAGGTCACGAGCCCACCTCATTAGCGAGGGCCTGGTGAGCGTCATCCTCGAGGCGCGATGCTGCGCAGGCTGCCGATTCACGAAGACACCTGCGAAGAACTCCCACATGGAATGGCCACATTGCTGAGCCCTTCCACAGATCCACAGATCCGGCAAGACTTAGACAGCACTGCTGAACCTGTCCATCCGACATTCCCCGGCCATGCGCTTGGTAACGAGACCAGGGGCACAAGCAGCTTTTGCAGATCTGTTGCGAGCTGCAAGTTGCTAGGGGACTCGGCGCCACAACGACGACATCCGAGAGTGCGCCGTGCCGGGCCGCCAGCGACTGTTTGTCTTTGTTTGTGGCCACGGGTTTATGTAACTCGTACCGTCGTTGCCGCAATGTTCCAACTGTGCCGGAAAGATGACAACTGCTAGCAAGCCACACTCCAGGTGCGCCCTCAAAGGATTGATCCAGCATCCCGAGGTGCGGCTGCGGAGAGTCAGACTACTAGCAAGTGGAGATAGGGAGTCAGTGCTTCTGAGCAAAGACATCAGGTTGCTGGTTTTTGATCTGATTCTGAGGTGCTGGTTTCAAACTCCTGCAGAATTTAACTTCAGAGGCGCAAGAATTATATTGAAAGCCTGCAGTCTTGACAGCCGTGGCAGAGCGGCACTGCCGCTGTAAAGGGGCTGGGGCCGCTGCTTTGCAAGTCCGGCACCCTTTGACAGAGAGTTTCTGGGCTTCGGGTGCCGGTCGTTTCAGCCCCCTCTACACCAGGCAGTCGTCCTCAGTCGTCCAGACAGACTCAAAATGTCACGAGAGCAGCGGTGACATATGATAAATGCATCTGCGTGCCAGGGGCGCGAGGTGGTGACCTACAAGACTCTGATTGAATGCCTCGCCCGCTGATCACCTTTAGTCCTGCAGTCATATTCCGATCAAGAGCCAACTTCTAACAACCGCTTCGTGAAGCAGCCATCGGTTAGAAACTGCTAGCGGGCAAGCAGCATCACAGTGAAACTGGGGTTTCTTGCCCCCGTCATGCACCACCATATTCGAAACTCGACAGGGTTTCAGCAAGTAGCCGGATACCACAATCTCCGCTCCAATCAACTGCCAAATGAATCTCACATTCATGCTCTTCGAGATCGGTTGTCGGAAGCGCGACGCTGGGCAACATGCCCGTTTATGCGTCGGTATGCCCGAGCCGAAGCATGCGGTCGCAGGACAAAGGCCCAGAGGGTCGGCGTGCGGTGCTGCAGCTGCATGTAGGCGTTGTGTGAGCGAATATAGACTAATGACCTCGGGGGTACAACACCTTGGCTTGGCTGCTTGCATGCCCTGACACAAGGGATGCTTGTATGTATCCCTACAGCCCCGGGTTCCCCTCTTATTACTAGTATGCTTGCGCAAGAACAGAGAATCCGGAAACGGCGCTTGCTTCTCAAGTGAAAGCTTAATCCTGGCTGTTGCGACACTGGCTCGAGCGTCACACCCATGGATGGCTCCTCTCTGTAACTTTAGGATCTTGCCACGGGGAAGGGAGTCTTGAACAGTGAGCTACTGGCAGGTGCATTCCACGATCCTCTTTCTTCAAGCTTAGCCTTAATCTGGGGCCTCTATATCACAGCCCGCGACGGGCGTGAAACCGTTGCAACCCGTGGTCTCGTGCGCACAGGGAATGTCAGACCTGCAGCTGTCTCGAGGAGGTCAGCCAAAGCTTCCATGTTCGATATCATGTAGGAACCGTTTGGCACAGAGAGTTCCCACCGCCTCGGCGATACAAAGTCAGAATCGGGCTCGCACCAGGATGACGCAACTTGCGAGCGAGTTTGCAATCCTGCGACGGTCGATAGCACGAGCACGAGCTGCCACGTTCAAGATCCGCCACCAGACAGAGTGCACATGTGTGTATATGTGTGTGTGTGTGTGTCCGCAGTGTTTTTAGCAGCAAGCAGAACAAGTGGACCGCTGCCCAAATTGCAATGCTGCTATACGATGTGGCTGAATCAATAGTCGGCATGTACTTGGAGAGGGGCCACACTCACAGCTTTCTTGTCAAACGAATGGGAGGGGGAGGGCAGGGAGGGGAATGAACTTCCAACGACACGTTTTTGCCCCTGAATGTGCTCAGACAGGTGCAGTTGATGCGTGGAGACCTTGAATGTTTCTATAGCAGTTGATTCAGCTCGGTGATAGATCTGCTGCAGCAGTGCCGGACAGACGTCGAGGCCCGCAGCCAATCGCCGAGAGATGCTGAAGGAGTTGAGGGATCCAAGGCCAGACGAACGAAGATAATGGCGAGGCATCCCAAATTGCTTCACACGGGAAGTGTAGTAATTCTCAAGGTGTTGAACTATGGCGCTTGCCGCAGCACGCGAGCACCAGTGGTGACATGTGCAATGATCCAGGAGCCATCAACTTCGCGGGTCCAGCAAGCTTCTGCTCCTTGCGGAGAAGAGGTGGCAGATCCATTCAGGGTGGCCATGGTTGACTTACTGACAAGTTTGCAAAAACCGGCTGCATCAGCTAACATCTTATGTCGAAGCTGGTGCATTTCACTTCGAGTTTGAGCGGACGGTGCAACACCAAAGGATGTGCAGGAGCGTGAAAGTATGTCCAGGAAGGCACCAGCTGTCCCAGGGAGGCGGAGCAGCACGAATTTAAATGCTTGCTGCGAGGGCAGAGTGCTTGATTCTCGATGTTGCTTTCCGTGCTACTGGTAGCACATGTTTATACCAATGGCAACCTTCGAAGTTGGAAGGGAGAAGGCACCAGAGTGATCATCTACAATTTTAACGCTTCGCCGCCCGCCTCGGCTTGCCGCTGCAACCGGTAATGCTCAGTTACGCTAATTGCCAGCAAGGTCGCTTGGGAGGAGGAGAAAGACGAGGTGGATTAGGGGAGGAAGGGGGAGGGCACTCGCGTCTGCTGTGAGGTGGGGCAGATGCTCAAACCAAACAAACAGGTCCCCCTCAATCACACACGAGGATGGACGACTGTTGTGCAAAAACAGGTGCCGCGACGCCTGCCCTGCTTGCGCGGGCACTGGCGACTGCAGGCATGGCTGTCGAGCGTTTGCTTACTCGTGGATGTTAATCTGTGAAGCCGGCACCACTTCAACTACTTGCTGCTCAAGCGTTTAGCTTTGCCGTTTTGGCCTACATCATCCAAGCCATGAGGTCATGACGTTCCTTTGTGGGCTGTTCTTCCGGGTCACGGTATGTCTGCTGGCGAGAAGCAGTGCTTCTACATCGTGCCTGCCTGAAGCAATTCCTGAGGTTCAGCGCGCCTTGATCAAAACCCGTGATGGCGCGGACATCCCCATTGGATTCTTCCAAGGCGCATGGGAGTCAGCCTACCTGACATCGGACATTGCCCGAATCCTGGTTGAGGAAGTGTTGGGCTACCATACATGGATCCATCCGGCGGATGGACGTAGTGCAGTCGTCACGCCTTATGCCCTAGCTGGGTGTTTGGATTTCAACAATGCTACAAATCAACAATGTGGCATCAACGAGACCCGACTCCATGTTTGTGTAGACTGCTGGTCGGCCACCTATGCTTCAGTAGTGGAAGACATGAAGGAGACATTCCCGCACTTGATACCCGTGGATTTGGGCAGCATGGGATACGAAGGCGAAGAGTCGATGTACCTCAACAAGGATGTTCTCCAGCAAGCACTGGACGCCGAGGGCTTGACCTTGGACTTCTACCGAGGCTACAATCTGACGCACCATAACCCCAAGCAGTACTTTGACAGCATCGACACCATAAGCTTGGCAGACCTGTTCCTTTGCGAGGAAACCGATTTCTACAAGCCGGAGGCGATGGCAGCTTATGCCACATGGACAGGTGATGCTGCAGGAGTTCAGGTGCTAGCGAATGGCAACTATGCGGCCAAGTGTCATGCAGGCAAGTGGTGGATATCGCCCCAGTGCCGAAGTGATACATCAACCTGCATTCCGGTGATTACTGCAGGTAGCGGGTGGAAGCTCCAGGCCATGATGTTCTGGTCGACGACCTACGGCTTTCCAGCGGCAATCGCCGTGGCCAACTCCTGGGGCAACTACGTTTCGATTGTTTCCACTACACGCAGCCTGTACTACTGGTGGGTGCCGGACGCAACATTCATCACGCAGCAGCCCCAGTCCATCACGTTCCCACCCTACTCGGCCACGGAGTGGGCGCTGGGCAACATGAGGACGGCAGCAACTGGAACCTACATCAGCAAGGCAGTCAGCAGCAATTTCGCAAACCAGGCACCCAAGGTCAGCAGCTTCATTGCCGGCGTGAACTTTGAACTCGCCGAGCTCATGGATCTTCTGCTGACCATCGCTGCTGGGACATTGCGTTATGATGTTGCATGCCGGTGGGTGCGAGACAACAAACAGAGGTGGCAAGAGTGGCTTCCGATCGAAACCAATTGCATCACCGGCTTTGGTTTAGCTGATGCTGCAGGCAACTTTGTGATGGACAGGGCGAACGCAACAAGCTGCGAAGTGTGCGCCCCAGGAAAGTTCTCGCAGGAATACCTTGACATCACAGGAGCCACCCGTCTCTGTGTCCCGTGCGCCCCGGGAACTTCTCAGGAAAAGAGCGCAGCGACCAGCTGCACGCCATGTCAACCTGGGAGTTACACCGACACTGATGGCAGAGCGACATGCAACGTGTGCCAACAGGGATCGTACCAAACCTCGGAGGGCCAGACCGGCTGCACCAGCTGCGACGAGGTCCGCACGACCCGGCTGCTCGCTGCAAGCAGAAGGGAAGACTGCGTGTGCAAGCAAGGCTTGATCGAAGCGTCGCTGGGGGTTTGTGTGAGCTGCGGCGAAGGCTTGTACTGCCCTGTGGGAAGCACCGTGGAGCGACTGAGAAACGGCAGCAGTGAGGCAAGGCCCGAAGTGCTGCCCATGTACTTCAGCAGCATGGAAGTGCCCCTGGAGATCTACCGCTGCCAGTCGCACTGCCCCGGGGGAACACCAGGCAGTTGCGACGGAGGCCGCGTGGGGCGAACCTGCAGCGAGTGCCCCGACAATTTCTACAGCACGGGGAACCAGTGCGCCGAGTGTGGTGTAGCGATGCCAGTTCTTTGGGTTCTCGGCATTGGTATATTGGTTTGTGGCATTTTCAGCTCCTACTACCTCCTCCCATCAAGCTACACGGCCAAAGCCAGTGTGCTGACATGTACCACGTGCAGCTTTGGCATGATGGTCTCCCTTTTCCAGAACCTGGGCGTGATACAGACCGCGTCGGTGCCGTGGCCAACTGGTCTCAAGGACTTTCTTGGCTTCTTCCAGATCTTCCTCTTGGACTTGGATAGCCTTGGCTTCAGCTGCATTGCTGGCGGCCCCGTGCAACGATTCGCTGGCAACTGTGCCTTCTT
>CAJNJA010046964.1:0-26401 GCA_905231915.1 Symbiodinium necroappetens | reverse complement strand
CACACACACATACACACACATGTATGTATGTATGTATGTATGTATGTATGTATGTATGTGTATATATATATATGTGCGTGTGTGTGTATATGTATACACAAGTACTAAAAAAACAAAAACAACCCGCCACTCCACGACCGCCGGGCCAGGGGAAGTACAGCAGAATTCCGAACTGCTCTGCTGGTTTGAAGCTAAGTTGCGAAGGTAAGGACGTGTAGCTTCAGAAAGCCCTCAACCCTAAACTCGAAACCCTCAGCCCTAAGCTGAGCAGCTAAGCTCTACAGTTTCAGCTCGGAGACTCGGAACCCTGAATCTTGAAACCGAAGTCGCAAACCCTGAACCCTAAGTCGGATTGACCCCGAAACCCCATAGCTGCACGAGTTTGTGTACCCAGCCTGTGGCTGTGCTGGCGTCAGCTGCACCTGATATTCATAGGGTTTAGGGTTTGGGGTTGAGAGTTTCGTTCGAGGAACACAAAGTCTACAACCAGAGGGTTTGCAGATGGAAGCCACAAACCCCACGCTCTCACGCTCAGCCAGGTAGGGCTCAAAGTTTCTGGGCTAAGGTCGAGGAACTCCGAACAAACTGCTGCGCCGACCTCTCGAGACCCAGGATTTGTAGACCATGAAGCCACAACCCCTACTTTCGCTTGCGTTCGGCTCTACGCTGTCACACTCAGCCAGGTGGGGCTTATGGCTCAAAGCTTCTGGGCTACAGTCGAGGAGCTGCGGCACAAACTGCTTCTCCGAACCTCGTAACTTTGGGATCCATGCTTCTCCACAAGCTAGACTCACTATGATTCAGTACATGTCTTCCCTGCTCCTTCCCAACACAGAAACCCGCAAAACCCGAAATGTCCCTTTTCTGCCTGGGGATGCCCAGTGAAGGAACCTTTATTACTTGAACGTGGTACCCACCATGAACGATAGAAACTCCGCAAACACAACTGCAAGTGGGGTTTGGAAGCCAGGGTGTGCTGGGCTTCTGACTAATGTAATAACCCTAAACCCTAAACCCTGAAACCAAAGAGCCAAATAACCACCGTGCTCTCACACTCTGCCAGAGAATTTTCGTGGTACGTTCGTCAGAATCGGATTTTAGGGAGCCTGGAGCTGCTTTCAGGAAGCCCTGCGTAACCAGAGCGCCGAGTGTCACAGAACAACTTTTGGGCTTCTGCATCTCTTCTGTTGCTGCCTTCAAGACTCATTACACGTCGTCTCCAACTCTTTCCAAACCCCTTATTGAGCGAGGTCTCTCGGAAGTGCCTTCTTTCCGAACTTATAAACCCAGAACCCCCAAGCCCTCTGCGGCCTGTGCTGGCATCGCATGCGCCGCCTTCTTTCCGTTAATTTGCTTTTTTTTTGTTGGCGGGGGGGNNAATTAGAATAGGGCTGTATGGGGTCAAGAGGGTATAATCCACTATGAATTTGGGGGGCCTTAATCGCTGGAATACAGGGCTATATAAGGAAGTTAAAAGGGTATGACATGCTATGAACTTCAAAATACGTGAGTCAAAAAAAAAGTGCCAGAAGGTCCCGCAGCAACCCATCCGGGTCTGTCGGTTTAGAACTCTTCTTCCAGAGACACCAAAGTCACCTAGCCACCCAAAGATAAGCAATGTCTGTTGCGGCCATCCAACTTCTGCAGGCAACACTGCCTTTTGTAAGGGTAACTAAATCAAGCTCGGCGCCTGTCTTCGCCATTTAGTCTCTCTCTCAAAAAACCTTTCTCCCTCCTCTTCAGCCGCACAGCACTCCGTTCCAGGATCCTTGCCTGGGCAGCCGGTGGTAGAACTTGCGGTAAGGCCGTAGCCGTTGGAGGCTGCTCGTGCCTTGGATAAAGATTATAGGAGCTCCTTCAAGCAATCAGAGTTCCTAGTTTAGGGTTTATGGGTTCCTGCATGACGTACAGGATTTACGGTTGAAGGCACCCTGCGTAAAGGTTGCTACAACGGGTTCGGGTCCACGGATTCCTAAGTAAAGGATAGCATAAGGGGTTTGGGGTTTAGGAGTCCCTGCATAAATGTTCCTACGAGGGGTTGCGGGTTTAGGGGTTCCTACAAAAAGGCTACTATAACAGGTTTCGGGTTTAGGGGCTCCTACATAAAGGTTTACGGGTTTTAGCGTTCAGGGGTTACTACATGAAGGGGATCATAACGGGTTTGGGGTTTAGGAGCTCCTGCATATAGGTTACTATAAGGGGTTTCAGGTTTAGGGGTTCCTACGTACAGATTACTATAAGGGTTTTAAGGTTTTTCGGGTTCCTGCACAAAGGATAGCATAAGGGGTTTGGGGTTAGTGAGTTCCTGCATAAACGGTTACTATAAGGGGTTGTGGGTTTAGGGGTTCCTACATAAAGGTTACGATTCTAAGGGTTTTAGGGTTCAGCGGTTCCTACATAAAGGAGATCATAAGGGGTTTGGGATTTTGAGGTTCCTGCATATAGGTTACTATGAGGGGTACAGGTTACCGTAACGGTTTAGGGCTTCCACATTAAAGGTAACCACGTCGGATTTAGGGTTTAAGGATTTGAGGGTTTCTACATAACCGTTACCGGCTATCGTAAGGGTTTACAGTTTTTTCAGTTTAGGGGCTTACTCTCGAACTCGGTGGGGCAAAACGGATGTACAAGACATTTGGATGAATCTACAGCTCCACGGCTTCAGGGTTGATCTATATTGTATACAATAAGTCTTTAGCATAAATCTTTGTGTGCGGACGGCAAGGTTCATTTTGGCATCTGTTGGAACCATGTCAATGCAATCCCACGCGGGACATGGCAAATGCAGAAGCGATACAACATGAAAGATGCTGAGGGTTAAGTTCCGGATAAAGAGTCCCCTCCGAACCCCCAGCCCTTGACCGAAACCAAGAACGCTATAAAGCCTAAACCCCGAAACTGCTCTGAACCCTAAACCCTAGGGTAAACCCTTTACCAAGAGGCTGAGCCGGTTGTAGCCAGCTATACTGAGGGGTGGCGCCAGTCTCTCGCTGGTGCTGGTGCCTTCGCTCTTGCACTCTAAGGCACCTATACCGAAACCAGCCGAATAAACAGTGCATACTATTCACAGAAAGCTGGACCAACAGCCAAAGCGCTTGACTCGAAACTCCTCCAAGAGCACACTCTTTCTGTGTACGTCTTACATTTTAGATTCAAGACTCAAAGCATGAAGAAATCCTGACCATTCGAAGCCGAAGCCATGCAAGTAACGTTTGACATCAGGAATATACACACAGATCTCGCCGAAACATAGGAAAGCTCTCATCCCCTGCCCAGGAACACCTCTGACCCTCAAGCCCAAATCCCAAACCGAAGCATTCAAACCCATAGGGGTTTAGGGTTTAGGGTCCTACATAGACATCATGCGGCAAGGCGCAGCGAAAATCCCATGGTACAACGTCCGATGAAGATGCCACTGCTCGTTAATCCCTGATCCCCAAACATGAAACTCCTACATGTTTTGGAACCACCAAACCCTAAACCTTGGAACCCGCCCAAGGCCCTACGCCCTAAGCCCTATAAACCCCAAACCAAACCTAACAGGACCAAACCCGTACCCCTAAATCCTAAACCCGGAATCCTAAACCCTAAACCTAAAGCCCTAAATCCTAAACCCGAAACCTTAAACCTAACAGGACCAAAGCTGCTGGGCTTGTTGGGCCAACTGCTTTTGGAAGGCCATCGGATCTTGGGATTCCACACCATCGGCAGCTTTGCCTTGACCTTGCACCTGTCGGGGTTTAGGGCTTAGGGTTTAGGATTTCAGAAATCACAATGGGTTTAGGACTGCGTAAACCGGGGTGGAATGTGTGTACTGGTGTATTGGGTTGTGTTTCTCGATTCTTGGAAAAGATCTTTAGGGATACTGACAAATCATGTATTAGTTCCTACAGCTAAAGGAACCCGACTTTGTATAATATAGCTACCTAGGGCCCTTTGAGTGAACACACCGCCCCCTAAACCCCTTTGTCGTAAACTCTAAATCCTAAACCGCAAACCCTGAACCCCAAGCCCCCGAGGGATCATGGCACAGAAACCCTCTCCTTCCCCTACCAATAGGCTCCTAAGCAGTTCCTTTTTTTTGGTTTATATTTAGAAACCCTATAAGGTAATCCCCAAAAAGGAACTACTAAGGAGCCTATGGGTAGAGCCCTGCCTTCTGCATCATCATCTGCATTTGCTCCATGAAGTCTGGGAGGGAAAAGGTTGGTAGGCTCCGGTCCGGGGACCCAGAGAACCCAATACCCCTTAATTAAGGGATATGGCCTTAAATTATAGGGGCCTTAATATTATGATTTAAGGTATATTCCCTTAATTAAGGGATATTGGGTTCTCTGGGCAGACACTCATTTTTTTCTTCGAGCCCTGCTGAGTTCCCCTGGTCCAAATATGTGCCCGTGCCGGTCAACCCTACACCCTAACCTGCCAGGCATTCAGCTGTTGATGCCTCTACCCGGAAGAAATGAACCTGTAGCCCCAGCCCCAGCTGCAGCCCTCGGGTTACAAGTTTTACAGCTTATGTTGCTCGAGAACATCTAGGGATTCTTGACGACACCTGGGGCACCTGATGATAGACCTCAAACTTTTGGGCGCCTGTCCCCTCTTGTCTGAAACAGTCAGGAGTGACGCTAAGCCTCCTCGAAACCCTGTTACACCTGGGCGACGCATATGCCAAGAACCGACGTGCCGACTGAGCAGTGGACTCGTGCCACCCGGCTACCCCTCCAAACCCCAAACACCCCTAAACCCTACACCTGGAAGCCAAGAAAATCTTGGTCGGCAATGCAAAAGCCAGAAGCAGTCAGTCCAAGAAGTGCTCCAAAATCCGATGTATTCACAGCAATCTGAGACCGCACAAGCAAACAACGTGACCTACAACCTTGAATAGTCTATACCCTGTGCCACCCGAGAACTCTAAAACCTCCAACTCAAGTCTGAATCCTACCGTATCTACCTTTCAAGTTTCAGCCTGGCAACTCTTGCTGAGGTTTGGCATTACCGCCGGAGCTGTCGCCGCAGAGGCCACCGGAACGGAAGGTGGCACGGAAGGTGGCACAGAAGCCAGTGGCATCCCTGCACCCAAAAGCATGAGTGACTCTGCAAAGCCGGACATGCCACACCACTGTAGGCACAGTGTAACAGACCAAGGAGCTCATTCGACGAATATGGGGCTCACTGGTTCAAGGGTGCATCAAGCTATTACAGGATAAAGGAGGGAAGTCAACAGTGGGCGTGCGACGAAGACTGTTTAGTTGCAGCACCAAAGACACGAGACCCAGCCACCCCAACATTCTTCAGAGATAAAAACAAATACACATGCATGCATATATATATATATATCATATACACATATCGTATGCATATGTGTCGCTGCATGAACGGATATGCGATGTATGATTCGGTACGAGTTCCGATCAAAGTGAAGATGCACATATGCGCACTTGCATGTCTACGTGAAGTCCCATTTAAGATCTAGAGTAGCAGCTTATGCAAGTGTTCTATATTCAGTCATGTTATTACGCAGGCGTTTTGATTCCAGCGTCTCCCAGGTTCGTGCTACAAAACTTGTATCTACTTAGCATCTACTCCCTAGCTCACTCGAGAATGCACGCATGCACAGCAGGGGCAAACAAAGTTGTCTCTTCCCATATTCTGCATGCACATTTCATATATATATATATATATATCGCACATACACAAAAGGGTGATGTATGGATAACGATATGCATGCATACATGCATACTTTAGTATGAACGTATTATATGAACGTATTATTCTACATACATACATACATACATACATACATACATACATATACATATGTGTGTGTATACATATACATATACATATACATATACAAATATAAATATAAATATTAATATATATATATATATGGTACCGGTGCTAATAATATGTAGTACATAGTGTCTAACACACCACAGTCTTCTCCCAGGCAGCCGTTGGCAAAGCCGCAGCCGCCACCAGGACAGGCAGCACCGCCGGCAGCGCCCGGGCGGACTGCGAAGGTGATCTAATGTAGGGGCCTGAAAAATTAGAGGGTTCAGGGTATAGGGTTTGTACTCTAATATATTGTAGGGGCCTTATATAATACTTGGAATAGGGTGTTGGGCTCCTTTGTAGTATAATTAATAATAGGGAACCCTAAGGACTTTAAGAAATAGTATACGTAATCATTTAGGCTTCTATATTATGTGCATCTTCAGAGTCTTATGTAAGTTTTCGGCCCCAGAGTATTTGTGTTGAGTCAGTTTCTGCCATGAAACATTACAGTCATCGCGTCTGGCACAGGCTCAAACACTTGAGTGTGTTTATAATCAAGTTCAGCACAAACGAAAAGCACGAGCGTCCGAGTCGTATACGCATAGCTAAAGATCAACAATGGTACAATGGTACACCTTTTCTCGCTGGTCAGTTTCACTTGATCGGGGACCTGACTCAAAACCAGGAACAAGGGATCTACAGTCCTGCAATACCTTTAACTTTGGAATTAGAAGAAGTATCATTGAACCTCCTACAGTTCAAACAGAAAGAGATTGTGTCGCCCACCCAACCTGGGCTGGAAATGGTGTGCCGCGCCTTTTCGGCTTGAATGTGGTACCTATTTCATGTAAGGGTCATGTCACTTTCACACTTTGCAATACAAGGACACGAAGGTGCAAAAGACAACGGTATCTCAGGAAACCGCACGTCCGTGTGCAATAACGTTGCTGTCATCGTACTTCTGGCACGTGCAGCACCGAACGAAGCATAGAAAATGAAGGTTCCACACCCTGAAACCTAAACCCTAAACCCTGAACTCTAAACCCTAAATGAGACTTCGAGGATCGTTTTGGGCTTATAGGGCTTCGACCACCAAGGGTGCGACCACACGGTGTGCAGGCTGCGTATTTCTAGGAGGCATGCGGTCTATGGGAGAGAGAGAGAGAGAAACATACTGAAACCCTTACACGCACGTGCAAAGAGAGAGAGAGAGAGAAGATACATACATACATACATACATACATACATACATACATACATACATACATACATATATATAATTCTGTCGAACATAAATGTGTATGCACACTTGCATTAGTCAGATGCTGAGGCAAAGGCCTCAACTTCAACATACACCCTCAATCCCCCAGCCTCAACTCTGCGACAGCTACGGAGTTACTGCCTGCCATGCGCTAAACCCAAAACCCTAAACCACACCTGGTGGTGGAACTACGACACCGTAGGTAGCGCATCCGCTGCCTGAGCCACCTCAAAGGATGAGGGCACAAGGGGTTTGACGGTGTAGGGTTTAGGGTATTTTGTGTCTGAGATAAAGGCTACCCAAGGGACATTCAAAAGGGAAGCTCGCATTCACCCGAAACATTGGGCTGATGCATGTTGAGCTCGTGTCCCAGATTTCAACTATCGCCTCCAACATCCCATGCCTACTTCAAGATCGCCACTGAACTCTAGCACATGTTCCTTGATGAAGGGCTTTTGCAGTCTCTGGGCTCGAAGCTTGAGCATGGAAAAGAGGCCACGCTGTACGGTTTAGGGATGTGTAGGGTTACGATCAGAAGAATGTGGTCGGGAGTGCTGTGCCAGTCTCTCAAGCAATCTCCGGATCTGGAATGTCGTATATTATGGACGTACCTTCTATACGGTACTTCACTAGAGGCTCCAGGACTCCTCACCGATAAACTATACCGTAAATGATATTTGGGAGCCAGCTACCCTAAACCCTAAAAGCCTCAGTCCCTATACTTTGAGGGGTATGCCTATAGTCTCCATTGTAGTTCCTCGTTTGGTATCCAGTTTCACCCCCCCCAAAAAACTACAATAGAGACTATAGATATACCGGTTGCCCACGCCCATGCAGCCTTACCTATTGGGACTAACCCTTTTTAAATTGTAGGGTTTCGGATTCACAAGTAACAGTAGGCTCTTCGGATCAGTCTGGAGGCTGCTGCGATGTGTCTAGCGTTCAAGGCGTGGCTTTCGCGGCTTGTGGGGTTTAGGGCCTGGGGGTTTAAGGGATTTAAGGTTAGGGGTTTAGGGACTTGTGAATTAGGGGTTTAGGGTTTAGTAAGGGGCTACTAAAACGTCTAGGACTTAGGGCTCCGCATCGGCTGAGAGTGCTTGAGAGAACAGGCAGCGGAGACATGGGCTTGGGGCAATGCCTTAATGATTAGAATAGGGTGTTGGCGGATATTAAACTATAAGTATAATAAGGAGCCTCCAAATAGGTGTTGGAATTTTTTCAGGCTCCTTTATTACCCGACGTGCATTCCTGCACATAGACGCTTGAACACCAACCAGACAAGGGATGTGCGCTTTGAGTGTTTTGCGCATGACATGTCGGAAATCCGTCTGCCCATGTCAACAGACTGCCCATGTCAACGACCACAGCCTCGCACACAAGCTCGGAATCGACGAGTTAACTGCTCTAGCCAAGAGTACTGTCGCCCACGGCGGCAAAGGCCGCAGGTGGCATCCCGGGAACAGCTGGCGCAGCTGAGCAGCCGTTGCCTAAGATTTACGATGTTCACTCTTCGGACTTTGGCTACCTTCGATCAATCGCCGCTGCGTTCTAATTACTTTCAGGCATCCTACCGGAGGTTGAAACCCAATGAATCAAGCACCTTTCTGAAATAGACAGATCCTTGGCACGGCTGGGACCGTAGCAATGGGAAACTGCATAACTAGCAATGGTATTGCCCTCTAGTCCGCGTATATACTTATACTGACTTATGTTGTAACATGCCACTGAATGTGTAGGTTCAGTGTAGGTGTTCGTGATGACACTATAGTTTGGAGTGCCAGGTCTTGTGTGGTCGTAGGATTCCATTGTAATTTCGATTCAAGTTTATACGAACATTCAATGTCCTCAACGCGGGGTGTTTTCCAAAGTGTCTCCGCCTGAAAGGCGAAGTTGGGGGCTTCACTGCCATAAGCATGAGAAAGCTTGTTGCAAAGCCCTCCTCGTCGGCAGCCCTCCGGCAAAGCAGCCTGGAATCCCGCATGGCCCAGCATCGGAACGGGCAGTATTATTTCCATTAAAAAATGGTTCTGCTTCCAGCCCACTACACCATGATTGAAATACTGCACTGCGTTGCGAGTTGTTGTTCATCTACCTTGGGCTCCGAGCTTTAGGATATAAGGTTGGGAACTCCGAACACAATAGTGCCGAAGCTGCAGGCACATCCTGCCGGCGCTCTTGGTGGAATGGTCATCATGGCGTGAGGCGCCGCCATGCAACCGCCAGCTTTTGCGAAAGGGTACATAGTTTCGGCCGCACCACTCACCGTGCGGGCCCAAGGTCAAAGATCAGTCAGGCAATGCCAAGGGCTCCAAGGGCCGGGACCAAACCGTAATCTGGAGCCCTGAACTTTGTCTTTGTTTTTTACAGTTGTCTTGGATGTACGCCGGTCCGGCCCCAGGCACCCCAGGAGGAACAGCTGCCTGCGACTAAACTCTGGCGTGCAAATCTCCCCGGATCAGGTGAAGCGTAGGATCCGACTGAGGTACAGCACTAAACCATGCCCAAACCTGTCTTCAGAACTTTTCCAGGGAGTTTTCACGCTCCGAACAAGCAAGAACCACGATGTCTTAGAACCAACTCAAACCCAAAGGCAAACCAATGGCCATTAGGTTCGAACAGGTTTGGGGGGGTTGTGTCTTACCCGAAAGTAAACACCGTAAAGGACTCGACACAACACTTCAATCTTGCAGAGCTGCCCAGGCCAAGCAACGACTGTCTTCCTGTTCTAGTCGCACCCAATATTGTGCTATTCTAATACTTGTCGTGTGAATGTGCATCCATGGTGTGTTCTGGAGTGTCGGCAGTTGTCCACTGCGCCTCGTCCAACTGGAAACCTGGACGACACAACTTAAGTCGCCCTACCCGTTTCAATCGACATGAACAGATGTAGTCGCAAGGCACCCCAAACCCTAGGCACTAAATGCAAGCCTGACTTCCACCAATTCTCTCTACATGCGTCTGTCAGGACCCGGTCTCCTGCAAGCAAGGTGGAAAGTTACATCAGAGCCTGTCGGATGTGCAAAGATTCCGCTGTTACTGTGGCACTTGCACACGGATGGCTAGAATTTGGAGATATGTTGTGATGCTTGCATGAGATATCCACACCTACCCGGACAGCAAAAACTGCGGCGAGCACGTGGCATGTTGGGCTTCGGATGGTGGGGTATTGCGATCACCTGGAGAAGGCCTGATTCCTTGCTTCTGGGTACCATGCCGAAAAAAATGAAACGAAAAAAACACCGATGGGGAGTGGAGGGCCAGCCTAAAGCCACAAAATTTGAATCCTGGAGCCTACCCTACACGATAAACTCCAAATTTGAGCCCTGGGCCCGAGAACTGGAGCTTGACTTTGCAAGGCAATGCCTGCTCCCTATTTGTCAGCTGGAACAAGGATTTCTACTTCGGGGCTTTGGGGTTTAGGATTTAAGGGCTTACGGAGGCAGGGGTTTCAGGGGTTTCGACTCTCGCACCCGCGCAAGGCAGGTTAGTGGTTTAGGGTTTTAGCTCGTTGGACCCGTTATGAAAAACAACACCGTTTAGAGCCCCGGGGAGTTTACCCTAATTAAACCCTAAACCCTAAACTCTAATACTGTAAAGCCCAGCATCAGGGATGCAGATCTTGCCGCTATGAAAGCATGGGTTGCAGGTGCAATAGCCGGGGTTTAGGGCAGTTAGGGCCTTCGGGTTTAGAGTTTAGGTGCAATAAGGCAATAACCATGCAGGCCCTGATTTCAGGTGCGACGAAGGCCGGACTGATATAGCCAAGCCCGAAACTGAACACTCAACACCACATGAAATCCTGTAAGCCTCAAAGCCCCACCAGAACCGCAACCTGAAACCCTGTAAGCCCCAGAAAACGATGAAGTTGTCCAAGCCAGTATGCTATCCCCCATGGAGTTGTCGGTCGCACCTTAGCCGCCTCGAAATGGAAAAAAAGTATGGGGCCCACCAAATACAAGAAGCTGTGGCACGTTCAGGGAGGCTAGGTGCTGAAACTAAACTCTGCTCCTAATCCTTACTTCCACAAAAAATATGAAAATCAGCTGCGAAGCCTACTTAGACTGATGCTACAGCACAAGACTCTCCAAAAGAATAAACGTTGAGCAACTGGAAAACTACCAAAATCCAGAAACCTTACAGCGTAAACCCTAAAGCTATAAGCACATGTAGACCGTAGACCCAACATAAGCAGCAATATACCAATAGCAACAGCGCTTTGAACATGAGCAGGTATCATAAGTGTCACAAAATTGAAACATGACTCCAAAGGAAGACTTAGAAAGGGCAGTGCCATAGGCCATAAAAACGAAGCCAATCTACTCTTATCCCGACCCTTCTGGGCCTACATCTTTTTCCTACTATTCGGTTTTGTTAAGGCGACCCCATAATAACAAGGGCAAAAGCGTACTACTGGGAGACCTAATGATCATTCGAGTTTGCGGCACCTTTGCCGGATGCAAAGGCATAGCGAACTTTAGATTGCGGATGCATTGCTTTGCTCTAGGCTGGCTTGCATCCAAAAGCGACGGCTTACAGGGTTTGGGGTGGACGGGTTTCCTGTCATCTTTAAGCCACTTTTCCCCTGAACCGCCTACACCCGCACATCTCCTAAGCCCAACCAACCCAGCCCGAGAGGTGCCAAGCCAAACTTTCGATTCCAATTCACAGTCCCAAAGCTTAAACGTCTGAAAACAATTCTGGGCGTTATGAGGCCCCACATGCGCTACCAACAGGACCGTGTACTTTATAACCGGCTACTACAAATTCGGGATGATGAGCAAAGCCCCGCATGGAAAGCAGCGTCCTCGTCGTGGATGGCAATCAGCCTTGGATGATCATGCCAGTTGCTGCCAACCCTTTCTACAACTATCTGGCTACTTGGGTTTCTACTGCTACTACTACTACTACTACTCCTGCTGCTGCTACTACTACTACTACTGCTACTACTACGACGACTACTCCTACTACTACTCCTAATCCTACTCCTAATCATACTCCTACTCCTACTCCTGCTCCTGCTCCTACTCCTACTACCACCACCACCACCACCACCACCACCACCATAATCACCACCACCACCACCACCACCACCACCACTACGACTGCGAGGACGACAACCAGCACGACCACTATCACTAAAACCACTGCTAAAGCCACTAAGACCAACACCTCCACGGCTACCAGGCTACCACAACGGCTACGGCTGCTTCAGCTATTACTACCACCTCCTAATTCCGACTCCCCATCCTCGTGGAACGCTTTCGGTTGAAGGGTCCCTTTGAACCTTTAAGGCTCTGAAAGCCATAAGCCCGAAAATCACACGCCTCTTTTCGAACGCCTTCTCCTGCGATGCTCTGTGGCACGTGGGTGCTCTGCTTCAAGAGAAGGTCGAAGCAGCAAACTAAGATAAAGGCTCCCAGCAGCTAAATCCGAAGGTCCTCAACCATCGCTAATAAGAGAACCCGGAAGTCCTACAGTCTACAACCCACATGCAATATGAAGCCTAAAGTCCCGCACCCTATTGTTGAACACTCATCGACACGTATTCATCTGACAGCATACCCATTTTGTCTATTATACATGGCGTACAAGGGCTTTCTTGGGCGTATGGTTCATACTTAGCTACTCAGACCTCTACATGACATTCCCCTGATTCCCAAATTCTGTTCTGTTGGAATTGACAAGACTTCCAGCAGCGACCTGGGGGTCTGCGGGGTCCTACTTACAGGATCGGCGGACGTAGTGATAGTAGGGTTATACGTAAAGCAACCATAGTTTTAACTTACAGTCCTCAACAAGGTACTGAAAAAAACCCGACAATTACTGCTAAGTCCCTAAGTCGGGTTTCGGGCTTTAGCCTGCTAAGGTTGTTCAGGCCTGAGAAACTCGAAGTTCCGAGCCACAGCTGCTACGATGCTGCACCGGCCAATAATCCGAGCTCCTAAACCCGTTTACACCTGAAACCTTAGAAACCTTATCCGACCCCGAAGCCCCTATGCAGGAGCTTGAATAATTTTAGAATAGGGTTTGGGCTCCTTCATAGTATAATTATAATAAGGAACCCTAAGGACTACTATAGGCAATTATTTAGGCCCTATAGTACAAGCAAAAGTCTGGATGGGGTTTAGGTGTAAGAGGGGGAAGCGATGACAAACCAAGGAGGCATGCCGTCTCTGAGCTCGATTCACCTAAAACCTAAACTCATCCAAGACCCTGAATCCTGCCTCAGCGCTGCTATCTGAAACCGCTAAAGCCTAAACCAACGACCCTACATCCGAACTAAGCCCTTTTGTCACACGGGACTCGACTGCTGCCCTTACTGACTAGCTCGACCCACACAGTACTTATGACTGCATCGCGAGACAGGCAACTTCGCGGCTCCAAGCTGCATCCTAACTAACCCTCAAACCGCAAAATGCAAAACCCCGAACCCGAACACCATCAAACACGAAATCCGACCGCCACTGGGAACCTCGAAGGTGTCCTCCGATGTGCGCAGTGGGCTCGTCGAGCCGGGCGGCCCAACATAGTTAACCGCTAAAGTACGCCGGGGCCTGAAAATGCAGACCTGGGTTTCAAGGGTATTAGGAAGGTAGATGCCATAAATCTAAGGCGACCAGTACTATGCAGCACCCCGCAAGATGTGGTGTTCATGGCTCTTGGGTTTGGAACGCTGAACTCGTTAGCATGTCCGATGCTAGGCGTGAAGGGTTCAGGCCAAAGGAGGCCAATGCCTTAGCGGCCTTAGCGATCTGCTTGAGATCCCGGCATTTGGACTTCCCGTTGTGAAGTGTGTTGTGTGTTTTTTCAGTAGCTCGTTTGATGTTGACTGTCGAGAGCTTCCGTTGGTAGTTTAGAAATCAGCGGCTGACAGTTGAGCGGTTTACGCTTGGACGCCAGGTGGCTGGCATGCTTAGGGTTTAGGGTCGTGAAGAAGTTTTTCCAAGACCCTGTACAACCATGTCTAAAAATGGAGCCCGCCAGGATGTCTAAAACTTCGAGTATGGAAGACTCTGACAAAGGATCTAAAACGAAGAGCGTATAATTATATGCCTGGGCTCGCGACTCTGAGGTTTTAACAATCCAGACAGCCAGGAGTTCCGTGGTCCGTTGTAAGACTGCTGCCCCGATAAGTGTCCAACATGGGGAATGCACTGCACCCAAAACATCCAGAAACCCTAAACCCTAAGAAGGAGCCCGCCGTCATAAAGCCAGAACCCCATCCTAGACGATTGTCAGGAATCATGTGGAAGCCTGGACATTTACCGATATTATTGTTGAGGGTTCCTTACTATAAACATACCACAAACCAGCCCAAAACTCTATGCTGATGAAGAAGGCCCCTGCAATATCAGACTGGCGGACCTTAATTCACCCTTCCCCGGCTTCAGTCGCCACCGTCTGCACATTCTACGGAGGAAGGGTGCACTGAATTTGCGGAGCTGCTATGAACCCAACATTTTCAGTCATCCGGTAAGCCACCGAACAGCAAAGATCCCAAGCCAGACTCCTAAACCCTGAGCAATGAAAAGAACGTCCTCTTGTAATCGTGATCGTACTTGCTGCTTTCAGCTCTGCAGCTGTATTGTTGCTTCTGGTGATGGCACTTCCTGTGCCTGCGTGTGTGTCTACTCGTGCTAATGCTGTTGCAGCGGGAACTTGCTTGCATAACTATGCTGTATGCCACTGTATGCCTCCCCGATCTGACTGACACCATTCCTGCCGGCAGTGCCACCCACACTGCGGACAGCTCTTCGGCTGCTCTCCAAAATACTGAGCACAAACGTTAAGCACAGTAACCCAACCCTGAGCTGAAAAGCCTGAAAAGCTCTGCAATCCACATTGACCTTCTACATAAATTCAGACCAGTCGTTCAACGAGTAGTGTCTGCACTGCACCATCGACATCTAGGTTTGGAGTATGAGAACGCAGCAGGCTTCCGGAATTCGGGCGAAAAAGAGATGACACTTCTCGGGTTTAGGTATTTTCGGGGCACAGGGATAATGCACCCAGGATGACCTCTTGCTTTGCAGTTCGCACTTTTTCACCTATAGTTTCTTTTTGTTCGACATGCCTGCATCTTGTAAGCTCCTTGTGGAATGAGCACCTCGAATCTTCATCTCGAATACTTGCGACGAATCAACCTGAAAATGCAGGTGCAGCCCTCGAGGAGTTTTAGGGTTTGTAGGGTGCCCGAAGCCCGGTGGCTTCATTTCGAATCATTTCGAGGTTCAGGTTATATATATATATCATATTATATTGCAGCATCCGGAATAAGACTAGCTTCTTCAATAACCGGGCCAAAAAAAATTCGAACTTCCTAATATAGACTAGATATATAAAGCCAAAAAGTCTTTAAAAGTTCTCCCATTGGCTAAGTTTAGGACAAAGCGTCGGGAATCCTGGATTCGGCATCCAGCTCCTAAATGCCCGAAAAATCCCGAATCCACTACTGTAGCTGACCCTACAACCACCTCGAGAACGCCGGGTCCGATGCAACTCTGCCTAGCTGGAACAGCCGGTGCCTCACCGGTTTCAATCGAGTCATTGGCTGGAAAGACGCCTGCCAGACATACGCGGGAGCTAAAGCAACGAACACGCTTCCTTAAACCCTATACGCTTTGGGGTTGTGTGGCCTTGGCAGGGCAGATAAAACACATGCAAGAGAGAAAACACTTGCCAATTCATGGCGGTTATATCGGGAAGTTGAGGGCACCAAACGAAGTATCTTTGGTGACATCTGCATGCCCACACATCTTCAATAATGTATATATCTGCTTGCAGGTTCCATACTTGTGACTGGAGCTTCTGCTGTGATTTGGGGTTTTTGCTCTCGCAACTCAGGCTCGCCAGATGAGCTTCATGATTCACAGTCGGATTGAGGGCGCAGGATTTAAGCGGTTGAACGGACAGATGCTGTTTGCACAGCATAGCGATCGGGCCTGAGATAGCTATCTCACTATCTCTGCAGAAACGTCCGCTACCCAAGCAGTTTCAACCTCTGAACCCTATAGACCCCGAGTCTAAAATCGTATCAACCAAGATACCTGAAACCCACCCCCACCCACAAGGCTACAAACAAACCGACGTTGGCTTGCATGGTTTATGGGGCCTGAAGACTCGGGCATGCATGGTTCTCGGATTCATGGCGTAGGGTTAAAGTCGCAAGTTGCGCTTCAGGCCTGCATTGGCCTGTCTCAGTTCGTAGATGTCGCTGAACTGGACCGGTGTGCCCATTCACACCTGCTCCACCTCCACTCCACCTGAGCCAAGTCCACTGGTGGCTCCGACAAAAACCACGAGTTTGCCCTTATCTGACATGTTGTTCTGCTATGTTTTTACCGAACCTTGTTAACTTCATTATTCTCGATTGTTCTTTCATGTCCTGTCTTCAGATTTTCAGCGTGCCAACGCACGATAGCCTCGGCCCTATCCAGGCCTATCCATATTCCCACTCGTCATCTTCCTCTCCTCGCCTTCTTCTTGTTCGTGTTCATGTTCTCGACGTCAACCTGCACCGTACCAAAGGTTCGTAGTTCAGACGCCGTCCGGCACGTCGGCGTAGCGGAGATCACCAGCACGAAGGCGAACTGGAGAATCCGCAAGCCAAGCATCAAGACTTAGAAAGAGCCTCCAGGAAAAATTGAAACGAAAAACCAAGCGCGTCCAAGAGGTGGCCCGCAGTGTGTGTGTAACAGATTGGACTTCACTGTCAAGGGCACGATGAGCACCACTAGGCTGCAGATACTAGCGAAGATGCCTTGTCCAGTCGCCTTCTTCGCGCGTGAGAGGTAAGGAGTTCGCAGCTGTGGCCGTAGCTCACAAAGGCTTTAGCAAGCAAGCATGCCAGTACAATGTACATGCCGTACTGTCGCCTTCGTCATGAACCCTTAGACAGAAAACCCTAAACCCTGGTATATACTGGGGAACAACGCCACTTTCCTGGCAGCACCGGAAGCCGCAGAGCTCTTCGACTAAGGCGTTCTCCTTCACTCGGGCTCCGGTGCTGCTGTTTGGGCCTGCTTTAAGGTCCCCCTATTTCAGAACGTTCCACATCTTAACCCTTTGAGGCCGGAAACCCTATGTACTCTCCCAACACGGTGCCGGATTGTGGGTGCTACATTTTGCTGGTGTCGGTGCTGCTTCGGAGGGTGCGGAGGTGCAGGGTTGAGCTTATGCTTCCGCATCTTGGTGGTGTCGTTCCAACTAAATCGGGCAAGCCTTCTGATCGCAGGTGCCAGAAAGCAACCATAACACTTGCAATATGTAAAACTGCGTCAGATGGCGGTCTTCTGAATGGTATAAAGTCGTATACGTCACGAAGCCTTATTTACATTTAAATCCTCAGCTCTAAATGCGCTCAGATAGCTCGCATCCACCCAACCCTGCAGCCTCAGCAAACTGCATGTTGCTTGCCGAAACTGATCAGCGCTGCCATGTTGCCACCTCTCGTGGCTTCGACAAAAGATTCTGGGCTTACCGGGTCTTACCGGAAATATGGAGCCTTAATGATTTGAACGGGAGTTGGTGTTTCTTCTCGAATAACTAACATATCATATCATATCATATCATGTCATATCATATCATATGTATACATACAAAAAACAAGGAACTAATGATTCAGGCTTCTAGATTGGCCCCTATAACCATATAGGATGAGTGCAGTAACCTTTGTAGTGACCCCCTATGCCTTCATCCCCATATCGATCAACCATCAGGCACCTTCATGGTGTGAAATCGGGCTTCTTTGGCAAGATTTGCCTAAGCGAGCTTCAATATAGACACGTAACCAGAAAACTCGAACGAAAAACGTATACTGTACACCGAACACTATACCAAAAAGCGAAGCACACCTGATCCCTGATGCAATCAATCCTTTTCATCAAGCCTCAACAAGAAACAGAGCTAGAGCCCCATATCATGAAGCAGAGGATGTCAGAAGACGAGGATACGTTTCGGTGATCACTCATGCTGTTGAGCGGGTCCAAAGTTCATTCAAATGAAATATTTGGGAATCAGAAAGTAATAGCTTATGGGAAGAAAATAGGCGCTCCAGTGTTTTTGGCTTAGGGGGTTTTTAAGGGGTCTGAGGTGGGAATCTCGGAAATTCGTTTACAACGCTGGGCACTGTACGGGCAGCAGGCATGAGACGCAAGAACTAAGCTCAACGGCAGCAGACGCAATGAAACGGCAAACCGTCAACCCCTCAAGCAAAGGTAGCAGCCCTTCTTCGGAGGAGAGTTGAAATCCTGCACAACGAAACCAGATGCCAGACTCTCTGCTCATCTCCACCGAGTACAGGAGCCGTATCGAAAAGGATTGACAAGTTCAACGATGTCGGATTCATGGGGTCACAATTTGGAGTCCAAGGCAGACGATGTCGAGTTGAGAAGTTCAAGCTTGGAACTAAGGTTGCCAGAGCATACCGCACCAGTGCTTTTGATAATCAGGGGATGGTCGAACGTCAAGTCGAGCATCGAAGCATCAGGGGTTGCAGTCAGCATGATGTTCTTTGTCGCAAGTTCTTTGTCGCAGAATGCGTATGGAAGTGAGGAGCGATGCAATCCCACACCCCTCGGCCACAATCCCACCTCCGTCTGCTAACTAGAAACCTACGTTTTCGTAGGTCTGAATACAAACCCTCAGGCGATGTTGCAGGAAGCAAAGCTGTGCTGCAACAGAAGTAGAGCCCACCTGAAGTAGAAGCCAGAAACTTGGGACATCAGTATCCTCATGCCCGCAAGTTAAAATATTGGGGATAGTTTCAACTTCCTGGGGTTTACTGTAAACGTCCGCGCAAAGGCCGGCAAGGCACGTGCAGTCGGGACGTTGTTACTGAGCCAGCAGATGTAGTCCTCGGCCTCCTTCAGCTGTTTAAACCCTACAGGGTACTGTAACGGAAACATGGGGTTTAGAGTTTAGGGTTCCCAACACTGTACATCCGAAAACGTACTGCTTTAAAGGGTCGGCTCCTAGAATCAAAAGATCATAATCCACTATTTTGAAGGGTCTGGGGCACAGGTTTCGGCAGGATTTCGAATTTAGACGAGGATTAAATTCAAATCTATTCCCCTCCCGGGCGGGGCATAGACATCGCATCCAGATGGCATAAATTCGAATTTAAACTTCTGATTCAAGCAGCGCCACCAGTCGAGTGCCACGGGAAAGATTTAAATTCGAATATATGTTTTTCTCTCGCTTGCGGTTAAAAACCGAATTTAAGCCATAGGCAATCGACGAAGATTTGTTTACATACATAAGTACGTTAAGCTTGAATGTTCTGAGAACAGCTTAGGCTTTGTCGAATCCAAATAGTATAAGCCCTGCTAAGACGGAAGGAACCTTGGAAGAGCGGTTTGCGCCTTGTCTCCAACTTCTCCAGCCTCGTTCGAAATGTTTGTTCCTTGTATTCAACTTCCTTAGTCTCTTTCGAAATTCTCTAGTCATTTTCGAACGGAGTCCTGCTGGTTCTGAATCTCTCTAGTTCCTTTCGATCGGTGTGCCCCTTGTTTTCAATTTCTCTAGCCTCTGTCGAAATTCTCTAGTCTCTTCCGAGCGGTTTGCTCCTTGTTCAAAAAATTCTCTAGTCTGTTTCGAAATTCAATAGTGTCTTCGAAGGCTTTGCTCCTTCTTTTGAAACTTTCTAGTTCCTTTCGAGCGGCTTGCTCCTTGTTTTCAAGCTCTTTAACCTCTTTCGAAATTCTCTACTTTCGATCGGCTTGCTCCTTGTTCTGAAATTCCCTAATTCCTTCGAGCGGTTTGCTCCTGGTTTATAAGTGCTCTGGTCTCTTCCAAACGGCTTGCTCCTGCTTCTGAAATTGCCTCCTTCCTTTGCTGCTTGTTTTGAAACTCCCTAGCCCCTGTTGAGCGGTTTGCTTCTTTGTTTCAATATCTTCAGTCTTTTCCAAGCGGTTTGCTCCTTCTTCTGAAATTCTGTAGTTCGTTTCGAGCGGTAGCGGCTTGCTCCGTGTTTTCAAATTCTCTATACTCTTTCGAAATTCTCTAGTCTTTTTCGAACGGTTTGCTCCTTCTTCTGAAAGTCTTTAGTTCCTTTAGAGTGGGTTGCTCCTTGTTTTCAATTTCTCTGGCCTCTTCCGAAATTCTCTAGACACTTTCGAGCGCATTGCTCCTTTTTCCTGAAACTTTGTAGTTCCTTTCGAGCGGCTTACTCCTTTTTTTTGCAAAGTCTCTAGTCTCTTTCGTAATTGTCTAGCCTCTTTCGGGCGGACTGCGCCTTGTTCTGAAGTTCTCTAGTTCCTTCCGAGCGGTTGGTTCCTTTTTGCTTTTGCAAATTCTCTAGTCTCTTTCGCAATTCTCTAATCGCTTTCGAGCGGTTTGCTCCTTCTGCTGAAACTCTCTGGTTCCTTTCCGGCGGTTTGCTCCTTTTCTTCAAATGCTCTAGTCTCTGTCGAAACCGCTGACAGAAACTAGAGAATTTCGAAAGAGACTAGAGAACTGGAAAACAAGAAGCAACTGGTCGAAAGGAGCACGAGAATTTCAGAACAATAACCAGTCCGCCCGAAGTTGGCTAGAGATTTTCGCCACAGACTAGAGAAATTGAAAGCAAGGAGCAAACCGTTCAAAAGGAACTAGAGAATTTCAGAACAAGGAGCAAACCACTCTAGTCCCTTTCGGGACGTTTGCCCCTTGTTCTCAAATTCTCTAGTCACCTTCGGAATTCACTAGTGTCTTTCGAGCGCTTTGCTCCTTCTGCTGAAACTGTCTAATTCCTTTCGAGCGGTTTGCTCCTTGTCCTCAAACTCTCTAGTCGCTTCCGACATTCTCTAGTCTCTTTCGAGCGGTTTGCTCCTTCTTCTGAAATCCTCGAGTTCCTTTCGAGCGGCTTGCTCCTTGCTTTGTCGAAATTCTCTAGTCTCTTTCGAGCGAATTGCTTCTGGTTCTGAAATTTTCTAGTTCCGTTCGAGCGGTTCGCTCCTTGATCTCAGGTTCTCTCTAGTCTTCTTCCGAAATTCTCTAGTTTCTTTCAAGCCGCCTGCTTCTTCCTCTGAAATTCTGAAATTCAATTTGCCTTTCGAGCGGTTTGCTCCTTGTTTTCAAACTCTCTAGTCTGTATCGAAGTTCTCTGGTCTCTTTCGGGGGGGTTTGCTCCTTCTTCTGAAGTCTCTAGCTCTTTTCGAGCGGTTTGCTCCTTGTTTTCCACTTCTCTAGTCTTTCTTTCGAAATTCCTTAGTCTCTTTCGAACTCCTTCTTCTGAAGTCTCTAGCTCTTTTCGAGCGGTTTGCTCATTGCTTTCAAATTAGCTAATCTCTTTCGAAATGCCCTAGTCTCTTTCGAGCGGTTTGCTCCTTGTTCTGAACCTGTCTAGTTCTTTTCGAGCGGTTTGCTCCTTGTTTTCAAATTCGCTAGTCTCTCCTTCTTCTGCAAGTCTCTAATTCCTTTCGAGCGGCTTGCTGCTGGTTTTCCACTTCTCTAGGCTTTTTTGTCGATATTCTCTAGTCTCTTTATATTCGATTTTAAACCCTGCAAGGACCAAAGCCTCAGTATTTTAATTCGGTTTTAAGCCCTGCAAGGACCAAAACCTGAGAATTTTAAACCTTGCAGCGAGGACAACTTGCAGATTTTAAACTTGGATCTAAGCTGCTGTCGGAAAAAAATCGAATAAACCTTTGCATTGGAAAGGGGCTTTAACTCCGAATTTAAGACCCCCGCAACCCATGGGAGATTAAATCAAATCCAATCTCACTCCATACCGGGACAAGATTCAATGTGAAATTAGATTCGAACTTATGCCTTCGCCAATGCAAATGACCGTAAAGCATTATTCTCGAATCTAAGCCCTCCAGCCGGGCACCTGAACCCCACACAGACAAGGCATGAAACCGAAATTAAATCCACGCTGAATCTGAAGTTCTACCATAATCACAGGTACACCCCAAACCCGTTCAGGGTTCAGGGTTTGTTTCAGGGCACAGAGGCTCGCAGTCAGCCCTCTTGCGCTCCCAGCCGCATGGCTCGTTTTGGGACCACGGTGTTTTGGGACCACGGACTTTGGGTTTAGGGTAGGGTCTCCTCCAACACCGCCTGGAAGGTCTTGCCCTTGTGCTTGCCTGGCGTGCTGGCCGGAGAGAAAGCAGCACTCTTTCAAGAAGAAATATCCTCAACTTGTGAGCTTGTGTTGAAGGTTTAAAGACAGGTAGCACACAAAAAACGCATGTCTGTCTATGTGTACATGTATGTGCAGAGGGATCTTGACTCAGATTTACGGCTCAAGGCCATAAAGACGTGCCAAGCCATGGTGCGCCTCTTGCTGTCGGAGCCAGGGGCAAGCCTTCCTACTAAAGGGTCTGGGTTTAAAAGAATAACGCAAATATAGATAAATAGATAGATAGAGAGAGAGAGAGAGAGAGAGAGCGATTCTAATAGAGACATATGTGTGTGTGTGCGTATGGCTAAACCAAACGAAGGAACTACAATGAGTACTGGGCAGCTTCTCCACGGGTACTCTGCCGGGATGAAGGTCTCCCTCCCCCGAGTTCCGCAGCGATTTCCGGATGAGCCTCTCCCCGGGCCGTTTACTTCCCCACAGAAGCCACGAAATAAAAAGTTAAACTTTCAGATTACCATGCAAGTATAGAGCTCAAAAAGCTTAAAGGTTGGTTGTTGGAGAACCAAGGCCACCCTAAAACGGCTTAGGGTTTAGGGAATTGGGTTACTCGCAACTGGGACAAGCCGGGTGAGGTTAGCGGATAGGTCGAACACTGGCCATGGCACTCTACCTGGACCCCATAAAACGAAATCATAATAGAGAATCCTACAAGTGTTTATAGGGATCAGGTATAGCCGTAAGCCCAAACCCCTTACCGTCTAAGACTCTAAGGCCCCAAAGTCTCAAGGCGTCATCACATATTGCGGAGCAAACTGTAATGACACTGTAATGTAGGAAACGGACGCCAACCTGCAGTGGCGCGTCTTTGCGCCCCCTGCCTGTTCTTGCAAGCAACATTACACATTTCGCCTGATTACAAGGATGGCCCTTAGTTAAACGAAAACCCATGTCCACCAGGTGCATACTACTAACTGTCCCCGTCGAGTCTCTCGAAACTATGCCAGGCAGGCCAAATGTCACTTTCATTTGTCCATCCACATCCTGCGGATCTGACTTTAGTGTTGGCTCTGCTGCTCGGTCTACAGAAGACTGAGCTTTGACTTCTGCAAGTGAATTCCGGAATCCAGAACCTCGATCATCACATGTCTGGCTCAGCCTCTACTCAACTCCTGGAAGCGTACCCATACCCATGAACATCAATCTAGGATCCGAAATCTTTTGCGCCTCCGTCGATTCTGAAATTCTGGAAGCAGGGTATGCGTTGTCGTTCAAGTTTTTGGGGTTCAAGGTCTTGTCGATCGATGCAGTCCAAGAGTCCTAGAGTTCCAAATATTTCATTGCGAGGAAAGCTGCCCTGCAAACGCAAAGGGCCACACCCCTAAGCTCTAAGCCCTGAGCCGAAACTTGACAACAAAGACGCTCTTCCTGCCTGCGGCTGTTCAAGGCCGACATCGGGATGATGCTCCTTTGAACTGGGCATTAGCAATTCAGAGTTTGGCTTCCAAAAAGGGCTCCTTTCAAGTTGGCAACAGGTTATACGGGTTCTATCTGGCATTTATGGATTGGGATTTGGGCTTTAGGATGCAGTACCAAAATTCATTTTATTTCTTTCGGGGTCGTAAGGTTTTGAAATGTGAGGCCTGGTAGTATGGGGCTTGGAGTCTGTCGTCGATTGGCAAATCTTCCCTTCCAGAGTTAGGTGCTGTGGGCAATGGGTTGTTTATGTTTTGGCGCGCGGATTTTTTGGCCGGCAGTGCATGCGAATATGGGCGCGGTTCTTCTTCAGGGAGATAGAATCTTTAGAAAATCCTACATCGGCGACAAAATTCGTCAGCAACTCTGCGAAACAAACCGGCAGGGCCATGCCAAGAAATCCGCGAAAGAATCGTTGCCCATACAGCCAACCCTAAGAGTTAAAGTTTGTAGGGTCTATAGGGGTGTAGGGGTCGAGGGTTTAGGGTTTTTCGAGCCTTCCAAACGCCTATGCAGGGGGCACAGGCGAAGCATCCCTCCCGGAAACTAACGTGGGAACCCCTGTATAGCCCTCTGTACAGGAACAAAAGTCTATGGTAGCCCCCTTTTGAGGTTCCAGTTGGCTTCATCCGGATAGGACTTTAGGTTAGGTCATACTACCGCCTGACAATACAGGCCTCTAACTCAACATGTGAAGCACTGCAGCCCCTTTCCCGGCTTTCCCCCTGAGACTCTTCACACAACATCTAAAAGGCTCTCCGCCGAGAACCATATAGCTATAAATGTATTCCCGGAAATTAACTACTCCGCCTGGCCGCATAAAACGGACCTGCGGCCACTCTGCTTCTCCATGGTATGTTCAGAATACCCTCGGTATGTCGAAACTCTTGTCCCGGTGATGAGTCTGGAACCATGTCCTTGCCTCCCAACGAAACCACTCAGGACATGTAGCTTTGACCACAAACAGGACACGGTGAGACAGTTTGACTTGCAAAAAAAGGTCGTGCTGAGGCAGCGTCATTTTGGGGTGCCAGGGCCCAGAGCAATGCATTTGTCGTCGTGGATTTCGTTGTATTTGCACAAGACTGCAAACCCCAAATTGGCCACACGGCCTCGAACTCAACATATCAGGCACTGCAACCCTTTTCCGGGCTTTCCCCCTTAGGCTCTTCACACAACATCCCAAAGGCTCTCCGCCGAGAACTGTATAGTAGCATAATTTAAATGTATTCCCGGAAAATAAACTACTCCACCACGCGGGCCGCATAAAACGGACCTGCGGCCACTCCGCTTCTCCGTGGTATATTCAGAACATCCTCGGTCTTTCGAATTTTTTTTCCCGGTGATGTAGGGTTCAGACCTATGCTAGGTTCTTCGGTTCTAGCATCCGGTTAGTAAACCCCAAACTTTTGCCAGCCTCGTGACATATGGATCCCGAAATTGATTCTGAATAAGGCGGGGGAGTTGATTGATCTGGGGCTTACGTTACTTTTTTTTTAATCTGTCATTGGTGAGCCAGCGCCGACAAAGCTCCTGGATCCAGTCGGCAGCCTGCTGCAGGCGGTGGCCTGTGCCAGTGCATGGCCCAAGTAGGTCAAGCCTCAAAACTTGAGGACTAACCTGCTCCAGATAAGACACAAGGATTTATGGCATTGATCCTACATGATGTTTTTGTATCCGGACCCCTTTGCACAGGGGGTTCATTAATCAGGCGTCGACTTAAACTAATCAAACCATGCGGTGCGTGCTACTGTGCCCTTCATTTAGGTGGCTGTCCGAAACCTGGTCTCCAAGTAGCAGTAGTACTAGTAATCGTCATAATAATCCGAGTCATACAGTAATAGCAATAATGGAGGCAGTAACAAAAATAACAATGGTAATAATGATGACAATAACAATAAACATACTCATGCTAATAATAGTAAGAAAAGCGCTACTAGGACTTACAGCAGAATGAGATTCACTAATAATAGCAATTAGCAGCCCTTTTTGATGGTAACAACAACAACAACAATAACAAGAATAGCACCCGTAATAATCACACCAGTGACAACAACAAACACATCGAGCTACACTACACATATCCCCAATTGCCTTTGCACCGGCTACTACGCCCCATACCCAGAGAATACCCCTTAATTAAGGAACATACCTTAAATCATAAGGACCTTATTGGGCTCTCTGGGTACTCCGACGGCCCCTTGGGCCTGCGTCCCCCTGAGCGGCCGTCTGCAGAATCCAAGCGCAGTAGTCCGGATCGTCCTGCACCTGTTGGGCTTAGGGTTTATGGCGTGTGGCTTAGGTTATAGGGGTAGTCCCCAACGACTATCGGAGATGATCGTCCCGAATGTAGGGCTGTGCAAAAGCTTACATCCGGAATTCCTAATAGGCCCTAAATCCAAAACCCTGAACCCGCCACTCCTAAATGCAAACCCCCAAACGCTTAATTCGATGCTATATGCACTTCAAGGGAATCGGACGCTGCTCTGAGAAAACTGGGTTCTCGTTCGGGAATGTAATTTAGGGAAATTCATTTCGTTTCTGATTCTGTAGGTCCTTATCGTGGTAACTTACGTTGAACTCGTGAACAAGAGCCCAGAGAATGCTGGGAGCTGGACCAGCTGCGAGAGAGCCACGTCCCTGTACTTGCCGAAGCCTGAGGGGCACTGGTCAGCAATGATTAGGGTTTTACGAGTCTACATATTAAGTCTCCCTTGTAGTTCCTTTTCGGTGAAACCAAGATGATACTATGATATGTAGGACTGTAGGATCCTAAATGGTATACTCCCAAACACAAACTATATACAATGGAGGCTATA